>ML986655.1:0-18685 GCA_010094045.1 Lojkania enalia
TATTAGTATAAAATTGTTTAAATTATATTAAATATTAAAGTAGTACGTTTTTTACTATTTATTTAACCTCTTTTAATAGTTAAAAGAGTTAAGTTTACTTAATTCTCGTTCTAGACTATATTCTTATTATTTTATTATTATATTATTATTAAAAGCTTAAGTATCGCGTTTTAGTAATAGAGTAGACTACTTACTTATATAACGTACAGTATAAGCGAGCTAATCACCCAAGCGAGCTAATTATAATACTAAAACTCTACTAAAATCGCGATAATTATACTTTATAGTATTATACTACAACTAACAACTGTAGAATTAATTTAGAAAGAAGCTAGAATACAGCTTGACCTTTAAGCTCTTTAATAAAATATAATACTAACTATACGTCGCGTTGCATTAATCTATAATATCTTCTAAAGTATACTTAGTATATAAAGGCGAGGAACAGCTCTACAACGCGATTACCGGCCTAATTTAATAAAGCTTAGTAAGACTAAGGAGTGGGTAATTGTTTAGTATATACTAGATTTAAATATAAGAGGATTTCCGCCGCGGCTTACTACTATTTAAGATATAGCTAATTTACTGCTAGCTGCACGCTCTACTAGCTAGGTTAGAAAGAACTAGGTAGAGAACTTTATTAAACGTACGCCTAAGCTTAAGATTAAATTTAATTAAAAGTACGACTATTTAAAAGCTAAATACAAGGATCCTAAGATTATAGGAGGCTGGTTCTACCTTATATAAAATATAAAGGTTAAGTATAGTATTATTAATAAAGATATATATAACTTTAACAAATCAGGCTTTATAATAGGCGTAATATCAATAGAAGTAGTAGTTACTAGCTCTAAGAGATAGAATTAACTAAAGTAGCTCCAGCTAGGCAATCGCGAGTAGACTACAGTTATCTAGAGTATTAACACGATAGAATAGGTAATACTATCTTTTATTATCTTTATAAGCACCTACCACCTCTCTATATAATATAAAGAAGATAATATTCTACCAACCTGGGCTATATAGGTTACTAATAACAGCTAGACGATAAATAATATTAGTATTAAGTAGTTAAAGCACTTTAACATATATATAAAGAATCGTACTATTAGTACGTATTAATTACTAATTCTCGATAGTTATAAAAGCTATAACTCGCTTAAATTCAGGCAGTACTATAAGGAAAAGAATATTATTACTCTCTATATACCTCTACATTTATTATACCTACTACAGCTACTAGATATAGGTTATTTCTCGCCTTTAAAGACTGCGTATAGGCGCTAAGTCGAGTAGCTAATATACGGTTATATTAACTACATTATAAAAATCGAGTTTTTACCCTACTTTAAAGCAGCTTTTAACGCAGCAATTATAAAGAGTAATATCCTAAGTAGCTTTTAAAACGCTAGCCTAGTTCTATTTAACCTAGATATAGTACTATTAAAGCTTAAAGTTTAATTGCGTATACTAATACCTCCTATAGTTAAAAATACCCCTTAGGAGTTAAAAATACTAAGTAATCCTATCGAATTTAGGTCTTAATCTATATACGTTCGATTAAGAGTTTAAAAGTATCTAGATAGCTTATCTACTTTAATAGTAGAAGCGTTTAAACAGTTTATAAAGGGTGCTGCGTATATAATATATAAAAACGTACTATTATGCGCTTAGGTCGCTAAGCTTTAAGCAGCTAATAAGGCTGCTATACAACATCAATCGTATAAAAGAAAGCGTATATAGAAGGAAGGTAACCTAACAATTGAAGAAAGCGCTTAATTAACTACTTTAAAAGATTTTAGCGCTTATACTAATAGAAAGAAGGGTAGAAAGAAGGCGCGCGTTAATAGAGACCAGCTAACTTAAAGGCGCTGCAGGTAGTATAGTAAGGCTAGATATAACTCACGGACGTGTAAAAATAATACTATAGATATAGAAGAATAGGCTACTATACTATATAGTATAATAGAATGTAAGAAAGTATAATATTTTACGAAAAGTAGTCGTGATTTTAGTATGGTCTTAGTATTATAATCAGCTCGCTTGGGTGATCAGCTTGCTTATGCTGTATGTTAGGCTGCTTACTTATAAGGTACGTTAGTAATACTAATTATATTAATACTATAGAGTAATTACTATTCTATAATATATCTAATATAGCCTTTAATAATAATTCTAATACTTATTAAAGTTTCTATAAATATATATATTTACTTTTTAGAATACTAATTAATTAAAAAGCTTTAATTTAGTATATAGTTATAAAATTAACTACTAAAGTAGAATTATTAGTACTATTAGTTACTAGATTAGAAATAGAATAGTAGTAGAAGGTTTTTATCTTACTATACTTCTATATTAATATATAACTAGTACTACTTTATAATAATTAATAAATAGTAGATATTGTAAATAAGTTATCTAAGTATTTTAATACTAAACTTTACTATATAAATATATACTAGTACAAGCTATATTAAAAATTAGTAGAGTAGAAATTTATAATTAGTTGGTAACTAATAAATCTAATACTAGCTAATAGTTTTATAAAAGTTCTACAGCCATAATAATACTAAAAATTTATTAAACAACTAAAAATAGAAGATATTTCAGCTAGAATTAAATCTTAGGAATTTCTATTAGCTAAATAAATCGATTACTAATAAGAATCTTAGGGGGTGATAAAAAATTAATTATAACTTACCTTATATTATATTAAATTAATATTTCTATAAGTATATTTAGTTTTACTACTAGTTATTCTATATAATTTACTTTTTTTAGTATAGTATCTACCTTTATTTTTTTAATACAACTTCTCCTTTATAGTTAAAACTAGGGGGGTATATTATAGAGATTTTTAGCTAGTCTACCGAGCTGTATTAGATATCGACGTACGATATTATAGTCGATATTATGCTAGATATTACGCTAAATATTAGCTAATATACCCCTTTTTATATATATATAAATATAGCCCGCTAGCTATCTTTAATTAAGTAGTTTAGCTTCTTATCTCTCTCCCTAAAATAAGATTCGCCTCTTACTATAAATATAGTTTAATACCCATTTAACTAAAGCGCTATTAAAGTATATATAGATTATAGTTATAGCTAGTAGATAGTAGGTAAGATTAGATATAAGTAGAAGAGGATAGAAACTATATAGGGTAGTATAGATAGATATATTAATAAAGTTCTTTTAACCTCTTAGTTAAAGTATAGTAGGGGAATATATAGTATATAAGACTATTTAGTTAAGGGCTATATAGCTAACTAGGTATATAACCTAAACTTATATACCCCTTTTAAATTTAAACGTATTTAAATCTAATATAATAAATAAGAGAGTAGTAAAAAGATATATAAAAGGATATAAAAAGAAATAATCTAGTATAGTTTAGCCTTATTAAAACCTTAGAACCTAGTAGGATAAAATTAGATAAAAGAGTATTAGTAGATTAAAAAGGAAATAAATATCTAGTTATAGACTATAATTAAACTTATAGTAGCTATATATAATTATAAGCCTTTTAAACTTATAGTAATTATATATAATTATAAGCTTTAATTAAACTTATAGTAACTATATATAACTATAAGCCTTTTAAACTTATAGCAATTATTTATAGCTATTAGCTATAGTTAGACTTATCGTAGTTATATATAACTACTAGTTATAAAGGAAATAAATATTTAGCTATAGGCTATAGTTAAACTTATAGTAGTTATAACATATAGCACAAGCGAGCTGATCACCCAAACGAGCTGATTATAATGCTAAGACTATACTAAAATCGCGACTACTTTTCGCAAAATATTATACTCTCTTATATTCTATTATACTATATAATATAGTAGCCTATTCTTCTATATCTATAGCATTATTTTTATACGTCCGCAAGTTATATCTAGTCTTATCGCACTACCTGTAGCGCCTTTAAGTCAGCTAGTTTCTATTAACACGCGCCTTCTTCCTACTCTTCTTCCTATTAGTACGAGTGCTAAACTCTTTTAGAGCAGTTAATTAAGCGCCTTCTTTAATCGTTAGGTTGCCTTCCTTCTATATACGCTTTCTTTTATACGATTAATGTTATATAGCGGCCTTATTAGCTATTTAAAGCTTAGTAACTTAAGCGTATAATAGTACGTTTTTATATATTATATAGACAGCACCCTTTATAAACTATTTAAACGCCTCTACTATTAAAGTAGATAAACTATCTAGGTACTTTTAAACTCTTAATCGAACGTACGTAGATTAAAACTTAAATTCGATAGGATTACTTAGTATTTTTAATTCTTAAGGGGTATCTTTAACTATAAAAGATATTAGCATATATAGTCGAACTTTAAGCTTTAATAGTATTATATTTAGGTTAAATAGAACTAGACTAGCGCCTTAAAAGCTACTTAGGATATTACTTTTTATAATTACTACGTTAAAAGCTGCTTTAAAGTAGAGTAAGAACTCGATTTTTATAATATAGTTAATATAACCGTATATTAACTACTCGACTTAGCGCCTATATATAGTCTTTAAAGGTGAGAAATAACCTATATCTAGTAGCTGTAGTAGGTATAATAAATGTAGAGGTATATAGAGAGTAATAATATTCTTTTCCTCGTAGAGCTGCCTAAATTTAAGCGAGTTATAGTTTTTATAGCTGTCGAGAATTAGTAATTAATATATACTAATAGTACGATCCTTTATATATATATTAAAGTACTTTAACTACTTAATACTAATAATATTTATCGTCTAGCTATTATTAGTAATCTGTATAGCCTAGGTTAGTAGAATATTATCTTCTTTATACTATATAGAGAGGTAGTAGGTACTTATAAAGATAATAAAAGGTAGTATTATCTATCCTATTATATTAATACTCTAGATAACTATAGTCTACTTATAATTACCTAACTAGAGCTGCTTTAGTTAATTCCGTCTCTTAGAGCTAGTAACTACTACTTCTATTAATATTACGTCTATTATAAAGCCTAATTTATTAAAGTTATATATATCTTCGTTAATAATACTATACTTAGCCTTTATATTCTATATAAGGTAGAACTAGCCTCCTATAACTTTAGAATTCTCGTATTTAGCTCTTAAATAGTCGTACTTTTGATTAAATTTAACTTTAAGTTTAAGCGTACGTTTAATAAAATTCTCTACCTAGTTCTTTCTAACCTAGCTAGTAGAGCATATAGCTAGTAGTAAATTGGCTATATCTTAAATAGTAGTAAGCTGTAGTAGAAATCCTCTTATATCTAGATCTAGTATATACTAAATAATTACCTACTCCTCAGTCTTACTAAGCTTTATTAAATTAGGCTAGTAATTGTGTTATAGAACTGTTCCTCGCCTTTATATACTAAGTATACTTTAGGAGATATTATAGATTAATATAACGTAACGTATAGTTAGTATTACATCTTATTAAAGAGCTTAGAGTATAAACTATATTCTAGCTTCTTTCTAAATTGGTTCTATAGTTGTTAGTTGTAGTATAATACTATAAAATATAATTATCGCGATTTTAGTAGGGTTTTAGCATTATAATTAGCTTGCTTAAGTAATCAGCTTACTTATACTATATGTTATATAACTATAAACTTTTCGGACTTATAATAGTTATATATAGCTACTAGCTATAGTTAAACTTATAGTAACTATCTTAAGAATAAGCGTACTTTAAGCTAATTTCAACTATAAGCTACCCTCTACTATATAGGTAGAGCTGTATAAAGTACGAGCTTATACTACTAATAGTATAGTTTTAGATAGGGATCTTCCGCTGTTATAATATTATTAGACCTCGCTCTATATATTAAAACGTCCCTTAAACCTATTATTAAGGTTCTAATATACTTCTTTTTCTATAATAGATTAAGGCTAATTAATATATAATTTAAACTTAACGTTTTAAATAAGATTAAGCTAATTACTCTATATAAAATTAAGCTAATTACTTAATAGGAAAGTCTTTAAAATTAAGAAGTAATAGCTAGTTCTAGTAGTATTATTTAGGAAGTAGTTTTATAAGACTATCTACTAGCTAGTAGCTAGTATTATAAGAGGCTATAAGCAGGGACGATAAGGCTTATCTAACGCTTGGTATAATATACTATATACAGATCTCAGGTGTCGTATAAAAGGATAGCTAAAGAGTAAACTATACACGAGGCAAGTAGGAAGATAAGAGAGAAGAAGAAAGTATATATATAGAAGCGAGCGCGCTATATATAGGTATTAGGGGGGAATATAAGGATACCGTAATACTAGTCTAGATATATAATAGGTCGATTTAATTATTCTAAACTTCTTATTAAAGCTAGTAATAATAGATATTAATATAGCGAAGCGATATTTTAAGTTAAGGTATAGTAGTTATAACTAGCCTAATTATCTATTAATTATTATAATATAGGATCTATTTATTATCTAGATTAAATTTAACGTTTTTAAATAGTCTTTACTACTAGATTAGTTTAGTACTAGTAGAAGAAGTAGTAATTAATTCAGCTTTAATAGTTAATTTAGTAATACAGCGTTATAATATTACTTTCTAGTTAATAAAGCTACTAAATAGGAAGAATATATAGCTTTATAAGCTCTTTCGAGTAGCTCGGTAATTAGTATATAATATATTAGTTACTCTAAAGAAGTCTAGCTCTTAATAGTCTATAATATAAGCTATATTAATTAATACTAATATATTATAGTATAGTAACCAGCTCTTAGAATTAAATAGGTACGCTAGTATATAGTAGGCAGCGTTAATATAGTATTAAGAAGGGTTAATTAGAAATTTAGCTAATATCGAATATACTTTAGTAATATTAGAACGTGTAGCTCCTACTATATAGCTAATTAAACTAACTAGCTAAGTATATTAATAGATATTTATTTTATTCCTTAGTTAATTAGATAGAAGAAGTTCTTTAATTAAAAGTAGCGTTAATAGAAGTTACTTAACTAGCTTTAGTAAGATATATTTTAGAGCTAGTTTATTAAAATATACTTTTTAAGATAGTTATATAGATCTATTTATATAATCTTATAATATTTAAATTCTATAGAAGGTATTTAGGTCTCTAAGAAATCTAATCTTATAGTATTGAAGTAGCTTCTTTTTAAATTCGTTAAGCGTAGCTATATAAGCTAGTTTAGCTAGTAGGATAATATTATCGATATAGAAGAAGACTAGAAACTTATTATTCTTCTATAGGTAAGGAGTATCTTTAACCTTTTATAGTTCTAGTTTTATAAGAGTATTAGTTAGCTCTTTATACTAGAGTAGTAGTAATATTTTTAGATTATAAAAAGCTTAATATAGCTCCTATAGATAATTAAGATTAGAGAAACTATCTAGTAGATAGTAATATACTAGTAATAAAAGCTAAGTATTAGTAAATATATTAATAGTATCGTATTAACGGATTTCTAGATTAAAGTAGGCTATAATAGCTATTAGAGCTTAAAATATTCGAATAGCTAAGGTAGTAGTATATATATCCTCTACTACTAATTAAAGGTCGCTATATATATAAATTCTAGCTTTATACTTAACTAGATATCCTTTACTATTAAGCTTATATTTAAATACCTAGAGTAATAGAAGTATTTTTTATTCTATATTAAGGTTCTTCTAGAATTTTTTTTAATAGATACTCTTATATTTAATAGTAGCAATCTTATACTATATAATTAATAGATATTCTTCTTTATATAGAAAGAGAAGCTTTATAAAATTTTAATAGAAGTATAGTTTAGATAGTAAAATACTTTAATAGAATCGCATCTTAGATACTTTAGATAATATAGCTACGTACGTAGACTAATAGGTCTTAATAAAGAACCTACTACTTTTAGTTTTATATAGTAATTTTCGTAATCTAATTAATTCTTAAGAAAGAATATAGGACTAATAGAGATTACCAATAATAAGCTTATATATAACGGCCTATAATTAGCTAAGTATAGGATAGGGTAATAACTAAGAGTAATTATATACTATAAGAGGATTATTCTTATAGGTTTATAATAGAAGTATATAAGTAGAATATATAAAGAATATTTAAGTTAACTATAAAGAGCTATAAAAGTTAAAGTTGTAAAGTTATTAAATATAATTTAGTTTTCCTACTATTCCTCTTACTTAGTTGCTAATTTACGACTAAGCGGGCTTAGTAGCTTAATCTTAACTAAGTTGCTAAGCTATCTATATAACTAGCTTTACTTACTTATCTATATAGAATCTTATACTTTAATAGGTTCTAACGCGAGGGTATTTATAATATTACAATTCTAAGCTATATTTAAATTAATTAATTATCGCCTTTTACACTTTTTTAATTAGCTTAAAAAAGTAATTATCTTATTATATAGCTGTTAACTATTACTTACTATTAAATATATTAATTCTAATCTTAATTAATTATTTAATTAATTACTTAATTTACTACTTAGTTAATTATTTTATTAATTATTTAATTAATCGCCTAATTAATCTTATATAGGATTTAGAAATTATAAAGTAGCTAGAGTTAAAAGTAGATAAGACTAATTATATCTTAGTAATTAGATACTTTTCTAGTCTAGTTTAGCATTAATTATACTAGATTTACTAGATTAAAATATAAGTTAGTTTATTTTATATTCTAATTTATCTAATTCTAGTTTAAACGAGTCTTTAAAGTTTTAAAAAGCTAGTTTTTAGTATATATAAATAACGTCTATAAGTTTAGAATCTTATAATATAAAATTAGAGTTGTTTTAATATTAATAGAATAGGTTTTCCTTAAATATAATATCTCTAATGTAGTTTATAAGCGAGCTATTAGTATAAGTAAACTATTACCTTACTAAACTTTTAACAGCCTACCTAGATTAATATATAATAGCTTAATATAATAATATAATATACCTTATAAATAAGCGGTCTATATAAGTAAATAGTCTACTCTATTAACCTTTTTAACCTTTATATATATATAGCTTAACAACTAAATAATAGAATAGTAATTTATAACTTACGCGATTATTCTATAGAAATTTCTATATCCTTCTAGTATATATAAGAATTATATCTAGTCTTACTATAGTAGTTATAGCACGCTTTATACTATCTATTTATACTTAATTACACCCTAAATTAGCGTATTATAGCCCGAGTTTTCTTCTTATTATCCTTTTTAGCAATAATTATCTCTTCTTATATTTTTATTAGGGTCTCTTATACTTAAATCTACCTTTTTTTCTACTGTTTCTATTTTATTACTACTTTATTTACTTTTTAAAAGCTAACAATTTTATTATATATTAACCTAATCTAATATATTACTTTTATAGAATCTTTTTTAAGCTAATTTAGCTTCTTAATAATAGAAGCTAATAAAAAGCTTATATCTCTTTAAATCTGATTATAAATTAATATTAATTAAGCTTCTAGCTTACGCGTATTATTTAGTATTTTTACTTCTTATAGAGTATTATCTTATACTAGTAGTATTAATATACGGAGCTTTATATTAAGCTTTAAAAGTACTACTTCTAGACTAAATAGGACTAAACTAGCTCCTTAAAAACTTATATAGATATTATCCTTTATAATTAATATATTAAAAGCAGCTTTAAAAGCTAAAAAGAACTTAAGTTTTATAATATAGTTAATATAATTACGTACTAAGACTAAAATCTAATTTCTATATATATACTTTAATAGTAAAAAGTAGTTTATATCTAGTAGCTATAATAGATATAATAAATAAGCTGGTATATAGAGTAGAATAATACTCTATTTTTTATAGAGTTTCTGAAAATTAAGCGAGTTATAACTATTATAGCTATTAAAGATTAGTAGTCGACGCGCGTCTACTATATAATCTCTTATATACTTATAAAAGTACTTTAACTACTTAATATTAAGTTTATTATTATCTAGCTATTTTTACTAACTATAATAGCCTAGTTTTTAGGTATATTATCGCCTTTATACTAAGTAGAGAGATAGTAGTAGCTAGTAATAATAATAAAGGGTAGAAGCGCCTAGCTAGTAGTATTAATCCTCTAAATTACTAAAATTTATTTATAATTATCTAATTAAATTACTTTTAATCGATTATATCTCTCTATATTTATAATAACTAGTTATAATAAGATAATACCTATTTAAAAGCTAGATTCGTTAAAGTTATATATATTCTTATTTATAATATTATACTTCTCTTTAATATACTATATAAGTTTAAACTAGCTTTTAATTATTTTAGAATCTTTATATAAAACTTTCTGGTGATTATAAAACTAATTTAAGCGCGTTTTAAGCTTAGAAATATATCTAATAAAGTTTTTAAACTAATATATACTAATTTAGCCTATATTATACTTAGTAAGTAAGCTATTAACTATATCTTATATAGTAGCTAAGGTAGGTATAAATCCTTATAAATCTAGGTTAAATATATATTAAATAATAACCTCCTCTTTAAATTTTATTAGTTTCTTTAAGTTAAGCTTATAATTATACTATAAATAGATTCCGGTATATTATTAGTATATAGTTATTCGATTTATATTAAATATTAAAGTAGTATATCTTTAACTATTTATTTAGCCTCTTTTAGTAGCTAAAAAAACTAAGTTTACTTAATTCTCGTTTTAGGCCATATTCTTATTATTTTATTATTATATTATTATTAAAAGCTTAAGTATCGCGTTTTAGTAATAGAGTAGACTACTTACTTATAAGGTATATTAGTTCTTAAAATTATTCTATTAAATATTAGTATTCTTTAGATATATTATATAATATATTTCCTATTAAAAATAATTCTTTTATAACTTTTTTTACTATTATAGTAAATTATTCTTTAACTAGCTAGCTAGAGTTTTTAAGGATAATCTATCTAGTTTACTAGTTTATCTAAGAGTTTTCTTTTCTTAGCTATAGAATTTCTAAGATAATATTATAGTTGGTAATTTCTATAATTTAAAATATCTATTCTTATTAAGTTATTTCTAGAATTTTAAACTCTTCTAATTCTATAATATATATAACTTTCTTTTAGAAGTCTTTTCTTTCTATAATTTAAATTATATAGGGTTGTTCTAGATATACTATAGATATTTCTTTTCTAGTAATATAGTTATTAACTATAAAATTCTTTAATACTCTACTATTAATAAATATATATACTTTATAGCTATAGTATTATCTTAGTATTATAAAATAATATTCTCTTATAGTTCTATATTATTACAGTATCCTCGCGTTCCCCCTAATACCTATATATGGTATACTTACTTTAGTATATATATCTTCTTCTTCTTCTTTATTTTCCTACTTACTTTACGTTTAGCTTACTCCTTAGCTATCCTCTTATATAACACCTAAGATCTATATATAGTATACTATACTAAGTATTAGATAAGCCTTATTATCCCTACTTATAGCTTCTTATAATATTAGGATAGCTTGCCTAGTTATATAGTAATAGTAGCTAGATAGCTACTATAAATTTCTAGATAGAGATCTTTATTATTCTCCGTCTAGATTTTTCTTTCTAGTAATATCTAGCTAAAATATTAGTCTAGTAGCTATCTAGCTGCTTATATAGTAGTAGTAGAAGGAGCTCTAGAACTAGCTATCGTCCTCCTTTAATATACTATCGTCCTCCCTTAACGCGCTATTATCCTCTCTCTACTATAGTCTTCGCTCCTTATTCTACTAGCTTTTTTCTATACTAGTTCCCTATTCTATTAGTAATATAATAACTATATTAAGCTTATTTAGTATATTATTTATTATACTAGACGCTAGTTCCTATTCTACTAGCTCTTTAAAAAGTTAAACAACTCCCTATTCTATTAGTAATATAATAACTAACGTATTCTACTATCGAAGCAGCTAAACTATTAAAGCGGCCACTTTTTTTTAGTATTATAAACACTATATATAAACTATAATAAATCTATAATACAACCTTCTATTAATTTAATAAGAAGATAGAATTAAGCTTACCTTACAGGTATATAAATTAAGCTAGTTTGAGAGCGTATAACGCGCTGCTATAGCTTTTAATATATAATATTAACAATTCTCTACTTAACTTTATAGAATCGCGTTTCGCCCTTATATATAACTAAATTGCTAGAAGCTTATAGTAACTAAAGAATAAACAATCGTATAATATATTCTTAACCTTAATTCGCGAGGATTTACACCCCAGCTATATAAAATAGTAGATATAGTAGATAAACTATTAGGCGTATATAGTAGAATATCTATAGAAAAGAATTAGTTTAAACGATTTATAGCGCGTATAAATAAGTTTAAAATAGCCTTTAATTAAGTAAAGGATTACTAAAAAATAAAATAAGAGAATCTAGAGGTTATTAACGCATAGTTTAAGTTTATATAGAATATAATTGTAAAATATAGTATATATAATAATAATATCTACAATTTTAATAAGATAGGTTTTTAGATAGATATTATTAATACTATAAAGGTTATTATAGGTTTAGAACGTTATATAAAGCCTACTCTTATATAGCTAGGTAATTATAAGTAGGTTATAATTATTTAGAGTATCTATACTACTACGTATATAACCCTACTATTTATTATCTATAAAGGACGCGTCTATATCTCTATATAGTATAAAGAAGTATATATACCGTATAATTGGAAAATTTTAGTTTCTAAGAACGGCTAGATAAATAATACGCTTAGTCTTAAGTAGCTAAAATACTTTAATAAGTATATAAAGATATATTAAGTAGAATTATATAGGCTACTTATTTTAGACAGTTATAAAAGCTACTTTAACTAGGAATTTAAAGATTACTACCTCGTATAAAAGATCCTAACACTTTATATACCTTCTTATTCATTATATATACTTCAGCCTCTTAATATAGTTTACTTCTTATTATTAAAGCTAAAGTACTTACAGCGTATATAAAACTTAGTGTACTAATACGTCTACTATATTAATAAAGAAGGCTTTTTTCCAGCCTTTAAAAACGCGTTTTTTAACGTATTTACGTATAAGAACTATTAAAAAGCTTTTAAAGTAATAGAAATTATTCCTCTAAACGCGTAGGTTATATTAGATTATTTTAATATATAACTATATACCCTACTAGAACTACTTCTATAAGAAGACTTCTAGTAGTCTAAAACTCTAAATAATATATATAAATTTAGGTTACAATTAATACTTATATAAAATTCTTTTATATAATTACTAAAAGAGGCGTAAGAAGGATTCTTACAACTTATAAAAGGTACTAAGTTAATGCTATATTAGAATACACTTCTTTAAGCTTATAAATCTAAGCTTAAAAGGTAATTAGAAGAAGTAACTAAGTATAAAATATATAAAAGAAAGTATATTTAGTATAGTAGTATAGTATTATATAGCGAGGGATCTTTATATATAGCTGCTGAAGTATCTATAAGCTCTCAGCCCTTTAAGAAGACTCGTAGTACTAATACTTAAGAAAGAGCTTAACCAGCTTAATACTACTATAGTAACTATAGTAAGACTAGATATAATACTTATATATGCTAAAAGAATAGTAGAGAAAATTCTAAATTAGATAAAAGTATATTATATATAGAATCTTTTATTAGTATTAAGTAAATTAACTTTTTATATATAGTATTTGTTATATTAAGAAAAAGTAGCCGTTTTAATAGTCTAGCCGCTTCGATAGTAGAATATATTATATTAAGCTTATTTAGTATATTACTTATTATACTAGACGCTAGTTCTCTATTCTATTAGTAATACGACTGTAATAGCGCAGATAAGATAATAGGTCCGAATACGGCACAAATCTACTTAGAAGTATATAGGAGTGTGTAGGGGTTCAGGGACCTAAGAATTCTATTAACACCTATAGGCCTTATATAAAAGGATATAGAAGAACTACTAAGCTACTTATAAGGGAGTATATAACTATATATAGATAGGAAAAGGGGCGGAGTTGGGGGTAAGATAAGATAAGCGAAAAGCTTTAGGATAAGATTATATATAAAGCTTTTCGTAGAACGATTTCTTTGTATTATTATACTACCCCCCTCCTTATAGGCTAATAGTCCCTATCTACGCTAGTTTAGGAGGGAATTGGAGCTATTATAGATAGGTTCTAGTATAAAGAAATTTCTTCGAGGAGGTATTTATTAGTAAAGGCTAATATACGCGGTTACCTATAGAGATACGTTTATATATTAACGTAATATTAAGTAAGGTTTTTATAGTAAGTATAATTGACCTATATATTAGCTGGTAACTACTATTATAACAGTTTATTAATATTGCAATTTCGTCACGTATAGTAACAAGCGTTTATTAACCTTAGTATATTACTAGGTTGCTGTTAACTAAGCTTCCTTAACTAAATAACAACTTCTACTCTATATGTATTATTATACGTCCCTAGAACTATTAATTATTAAAGTATTACTAACACTTTATAGAAAAAAATTAATTAATATACTACTCCGCCTACTTCTAGAAGCCTCTTTAGAAGTTTTCTAAGTTATCTACTTTTAAGCTATACGCACGCTCGCCCGCGGGTAATATATAATATTTACTTTTCAGTTCTTAAGATTAAAAAAATGCGAGTATTATACCTTATAAAATAAAAAGTATAACCCTATATAAATCGCATCTAATACTAGTAGAGTACTTACTACTAACGTATTTATAGATCCCCTCCTATTATAAGAAAGAGTTTCTAGTCCTCTAGGGCCATCTCGAACTATAGATAGCAGCCTAATACGTAGGGAATAAGAAGGATAAAAAAGTAGCCTTTAAGACTATTTCAGAATCTACTTATAGTCTAGTACTTATAGCCTAGGTTGTAAAGAGTTAGAAAGCTAGCCTTTTTAAGGCTAGTATCTAGGTAGCTTTATTCTACTAGGATACTAAGTTACTCTATTAGGTTTCAGCCTTAAAGGCTCTAATATCTAGCCTTTAGGCTAATATTATAGTACTTTTAGGCGGCTAAGAATAAGGTAGAGGAGGTTTAGGGGGAGTTTAAAAGGAAGAAAGAGAAAGAAGAGAAGAGGAGAAGAGGACTAGAAAGATATCTAATAGCCTACTATCAGACCCTCCAGATACTATAGAGGAGTAATTTCAGGCCTATAATTTAGTTTTCTAGTCTACTACTTAACTCTTATATATTATCGTCTACTAGATAATCTATATTCTCTATACTATTCTTATATACCTTAATCTATTTAGTTAAAACTTTTAGGGGTTCTAGCTAATTTAGATACTTATTATAAAAAGCTCTCAGCTCATAAGGCGAACCTATAAAATTTAAGACTTTATACTAGACCGGGTTAAAATTATATCCTACCTATTTTATATAGTATTTAAAGGTCTTATAATACAGCTTACTAGCTAGTATTTCCTCAACCTCCTACTCTTCTACCCCCTTAATAGCGATAGCGGGTGGTTTTAGAGCTTCTTACCCTAGTAAAAAGTCTTAGGGGTTCTTATATAGTAGGTTTAGTGCGAAGATATTATATATTCTCGATCTTAGGGGTAGCTGTAGATAGTATAAGTTTCTAACCTATTCTAGTACTTTAAAAGGGCCCTCCTATTAATTAGATAGCTTTCGGCTTAGTTTTTAGACTATAAGATTCTTAGTATTTAGGTAGACTATATTACTAATCTACTAATTAATTAGTCACTAGTAACGGTTAATAATAAATTATATATAATCCTAAGCCTTCTTAATATTAACCTTTACAGTTTTCTAGGCTATATATATATAAGTTACTAGAGCTAAGATATTCTTACAATTTAATTTATCTATTATAGTAATAGAATTAATAGAATATTTCTAATCCTAACTCTAATAGGGTTTAGATCTGTATAGGATCTAATATAGGGATATTCTAATAGTTGTATAAAGTAGAGTTACTTATACTTAGTCGATTATAGGTAATAGAAAACTCTAATTATTCTAGTAGAAGAATATAAAAGAGTACAGTCTCTAATTAATATACTTATTTATAATTTCTATCTATCTGTTAGTCTCTTTATAATAAGTAGTAAATAGTTTAATTTTCACGCCTAAGATATAGTAGAATTTAGACTAGAAACTAGATATAAATTAAGGTCCTCGGTCTAAAATAATAGTTTTAGGCGTATAGCTAAAGCGGTATATCTATTAAATAAATAATTCGGCTATTTCCTATACGTTAATTATATAATAGTAGGAAATAGATACTACTTATTTAGATAGACGATCGATTACTACTATAATCTAATTATATCCGGACTTATCTATAGAAAAATCTTTAAAGTTAATATATAGGTACTATATTAGTCAATTTAATATAAGAAGTAGGTAGATAAAACTTAGAGTTTAGGTTTATATCGGATAAGCTTTATAGTATAAGATATAATTCTATATATATCGTTTACAAGTAGCTTTTATACCCTTCTAGTAGTACTTTTAAGATAGTAACTAATAGGTTTTAGTAGCGCTTAGATGTACGGAGGATATTTAGTTATAAGCCTCTTATATAAGTCGCGTATAAAGGCCTAAATCTAATAGAATATATAAACGATTGTTGTAGAAGAGTAGTCCGTTCTCTATCTAATACTTATAGGGTAAAAGGGTGTATTCTTACGCGAAAGAGACTCGGTTTTCTTATAGTAATACGTCGATTAACTCTAGAGAGTCTAGTAATATAACCTACTCCTAGCCTTTAATAATATTTAGTATAGCCGCTTAAATTATTATTTAGATAATATAGGACTAGGCTAATTCAATATTAATTTAGGGGTAAAGTTAATACGGTCTAAATAGGACTTTTAACTAGTTATTAGTTTAAACTACTTTTAAGTTTTTTATATCTTATTTACAATAGCTAAAGATATCTACTCTAGTCTTATTCTTGTTTAGAGTGTACTCGATTCGGAACTAATACTAAGCTAATTCTTTAGTCTAATAAACCTAATAAGTATTAAGTACCTTTATAGTTATAAAATATTTAAGTAAGTAATAATTAATATATACTAGAGTCCTAGTAGCTATAAAAGTAAGTTCTACCCTCTATTACTTAAACGTAGTAATAATTGCGAATAATTTCTTATTATAGATCTTCTAGTTTAGTTCCGAACTAGATAGAATTTTACTATAGAATACTATAGGGTACTATTTTCCGTCGGGATATTTCTATAATAGTACTCTTACAACTACTCTATTAGAGGTATTAGTTTCCATTTTTATTTCTAATATAGGGTTAAAGTAGTAGAATATAGGTATACTTAATAGGGCTGACTTTAATTTCTTAAAGGTAATATTATATTCCGAAGTCTATACGAAAAGGGTTGTAGGACTCTATAGTACGATAATTAGCTTTATAACACGCGAGAATTCTGGTATAAACTATTAATAGAATCTAGTAAAACCTATAAAAGATTTTACACCTATTATAATAGTAGGTAGCTGCTAGTTATATAGTACTTCTACCTTCTCTAGATCAACCTTAAGGCCTTTATTTAAGAGGATATAGCTAAGGTATTTAGTTTAGGTAATATAGAATTTACTCTTCTTAATATTAACTTATAATTCTACTTAATATAATCTCTTCAGAACTTTCTTAATATAGATAGTATATATCGCCTCGTCTTTAGAGTAGACAAAGATATCGTCTAGGTAAGTAATATAGAAAGTATCTAGGTAGTTAATTAGTACGTTATTTATATAGTACTAGTAAGTTACTAGACTATTATATAATTTAAAAGGTAGAACTTTATATTTATAGGTTCTATATTAAG
Organism: Lojkania enalia; assembly: GCA_010094045.1. NCBI lineage: Eukaryota > Fungi > Ascomycota > Dothideomycetes > Pleosporales > Lojkania > Lojkania enalia. The sequence continues at coordinate 17,823 of ML986655.1, forward strand.
TCTAAAAGGTAGTATATTCCTTAGAACTAAAGTTTATTCTAATCTTATTAAAGGCCGCGCGAATATTAAACTTAGTAAAGATTGCTACTTTAGTAGGTCTAGATAGAAGTTTATCTATATACGGTATTAGATATACGTTCTTATAGGTAAGAGTATTAAGTTTACAATAATCTATACAGATATATAGGTTACTATTAGGTTTATAGACGTAAAAGATTGGAGATATAAAAAAGCTCCGACTCTACTTAATATATCTATACTATAAATTATCTATAATATACTTCTTAGTTGCCTCTAGCTTCTTAATATTCTACTTATATAACGGGCTGTAACTATTAGGGAGGGGTTCTATAAGAATAATCTTATAATTGTAAAGGCGGTATTCTAGCAATTAATAAGCTGTAGTTTTACTAAATATATTCTAATATCTATAGTATTTAGATAGTAATTAGAAATTTACTAGTACTTTATTTTCAGCTTTATCTTCTAGCTCTAGGGCTTACTTATCTTTAATCAGCCGCTCGATTTCGTATAGAGACATAGAGAAAAACTCGTTCTCTTTCCTCTTTATATTAAAGTAGAAAGTATTAGCTAAGATAAGAGTAATAATAGAAGAATAGACTTTCTTTAGATTAGGTTCGAACTTTATTATATACAGGCGTATAGAAGCTCTAAACTTATTTAAACTATAAGTTATAGAAGACTAATATAGTTTTAATAGTCTTAATAGACTTTTAATATAATAGATAGTTAGACTGCGGGACTACTAATACTAATCCTTTTTCTATAGAGTATCGCGTCGCCGGATATCTAGCTCTACCTCCTTATTATATACTAGCTAAGTTAATTATATAAGAAGAGGA
>ML986655.1:18695-76799 GCA_010094045.1 Lojkania enalia
TATTAGTTTCCATTTTTATTTCTAATATAGGGTTAAAGTAGTAGAATATAGGTATACTTAATAGGGCTGACTTTAATTTCTTAAAGGTAATATTATATTCCGAAGTCTATACGAAAAGGGTTGTAGGACTCTATAGTACGATAATTAGCTTTATAACACGCGAGAATTCTGGTATAAACTATTAATAGAATCTAGTAAAACCTATAAAAGATTTTACACCTATTATAATAGTAGGTAGCTGCTAGTTATATAGTACTTCTACCTTCTCTAGATCAACCTTAAGGCCTTTATTTAAGAGGATATAGCTAAGGTATTTAGTTTAGGTAATATAGAATTTACTCTTCTTAATATTAACTTATAATTCTACTTAATATAATCTCTTCAGAACTTTCTTAATATAGATAGTATATATCGCCTCGTCTTTAGAGTAGACAAAGATATCGTCTAGGTAAGTAATATAGAAAGTATCTAGGTAGTTAATTAGTACGTTATTTATATAGTACTAGTAAGTTACTAGACTATTATATAATTTAAAAGGTAGAACTTTATATTTATAGGTTCTATATTAAGTCTAAAAGGTAGTATATTCCTTAGAACTAAAGTTTATTCTAATCTTATTAAAGGCCGCGCGAATATTAAACTTAGTAAAGATTGCTACTTTAGTAGGTCTAGATAGAAGTTTATCTATATACGGTATTAGATATACGTTCTTATAGGTAAGAGTATTAAGTTTACAATAATCTATACAGATATATAGGTTACTATTAGGTTTATAGACGTAAAAGATTGGAGATATAAAAAAGCTCCGACTCTACTTAATATATCTATACTATAAATTATCTATAATATACTTCTTAGTTGCCTCTAGCTTCTTAATATTCTACTTATATAACGGGCTGTAACTATTAGGGAGGGGTTCTATAAGAATAATCTTATAATTGTAAAGGCGGTATTCTAGCAATTAATAAGCTGTAGTTTTACTAAATATATTCTAATATCTATAGTATTTAGATAGTAATTAGAAATTTACTAGTACTTTATTTTCAGCTTTATCTTCTAGCTCTAGGGCTTACTTATCTTTAATCAGCCGCTCGATTTCGTATAGAGACATAGAGAAAAACTCGTTCTCTTTCCTCTTTATATTAAAGTAGAAAGTATTAGCTAAGATAAGAGTAATAATAGAAGAATAGACTTTCTTTAGATTAGGTTCGAACTTTATTATATACAGGCGTATAGAAGCTCTAAACTTATTTAAACTATAAGTTATAGAAGACTAATATAGTTTTAATAGTCTTAATAGACTTTTAATATAATAGATAGTTAGACTGCGGGACTACTAATACTAATCCTTTTTCTATAGAGTATCGCGTCGCCGGATATCTAGCTCTACCTCCTTATTATATACTAGCTAAGTTAATTATATAAGAAGAGGAGATAAAGGATTATAAGTAGTAGGATACTTAGAGGGCTATATAATCCGATTCTTATCTATATCTAGCTGGAGTTGAAAATAACGTAACTATTTAATATTAATAATACAATCCTAAATACCTAGATCTATAATAATAAATAGGTAGTTTTAGATAGTTCTCTTATTAATTTATAGATATAAGTAGATATACTAATTAACTAGGATTTAGATTCAGTCCTAAAAACCTTTAATAATAATTTTAAAGGGTAAGTACTATATTAATATATATAGAGTTTAGAAGAGTAATCTAGCTACTATAGAATTAAAAAATAGGAAGCTTTAGGTACTAGTATTAATAAGGGCGTTTAGTTATATACTAACACCTTTTAAATATAGAATAGTAGGAATTTAAAAGTACTTTCCTCTAAACAAATACAATAAATTAATATTTAATAAGTTATACTTACTTAAGCCTAGAACGGAGAGTTTTCTTAAATATCTCCGTTTCCTATCTTAAAACTATCTAGGTGGTACTCGTTTATATCTAGAAACTTTTCTTCCTTAATCTCCTCTTATTTAACCTCTATCTTTTATACTTTAAAGACTATATATTTATTTATAAAGTATTCTAGTTTACTATAATTATAGTAATTATCTAGGGTTGTATACTTTTTAGATATAGGAGTCTTACTAGGTTATTAAGAAGCGATTATAGTAGAATAAGGTATTAATACTAGGGTAGATTAGGGTAGTATTAGATTATAGATTACCTTAGATAAACTCTTAGAAACCTTCTAATACTAATCTAAATTTATTTTAGCTATAACCTATAGGCTAATAGTTTATTCTAAAAGGTTAAGAATACTTCTCCTTTCTATATTATAGGCTGTTAAATAGGCGACTATAGTATTAAAGAAGCCTTTCTATATAAGTTTAAAGCTAAGGTTTAGTATCTTTAGGTTAGGGAGGATCTTATCCTATAAATAGAAGAACTATTTAGATTAAAATATAGATCCCCTAATAGTTGTACTAATAAAGTAAGCTTTAAAAGTTAGGAATACTTCTCTCTTATTTATCCTTAGGACCTAAAACGCCTATCGCACCTCTATCTCTTTATTACCTATAATAAAATACGATTATAGAAGTAAAATTATTTCTTTAACATTTTTAAACTAATACTAGTCCGATTTAGCTAGATATTTTAGCTCTAGATACCCTTTTATAGTACTAAAGGTATATTTTTATACCAACGCTATATATATACGCTCTATTAGATAGTAATCTATATTAGAGCTGGCTGGCTCTAATAAGGGTTGGAAAAACTGCGTCTATTAACTATAAATGCGAGATATACTATATATATATCCCTAGACCTACTAAAAGGCTAACTGTAAATAGCTTAGCCGTAATAATCTATATTAATTTTAAGTTGGTCTAGGATTAAGGCTTACTATTATTTAAATATAGGTTTACTACTATCTATAAAGCTTTTAATCTTAGGCGTACGTTTAGTAAGGTAGGTTTAAAAGGGCTTAGAGGTAGCTAAGAAGTTTCTTACTAGGGGAGTTATAAAAGTTTCTTAGTATATTATTAGTTCTAATTTAGTAGTTTATAGAGGTTAATTAAGACTAATAATTCTCTATTATATTAAGCGTATAATCTTCTCTTATAAAATTATAATTTATTTCTTAAGGGTTAATTTACTCTAATTTCCCTCCGAATTAAATAGATTCTTTATTATAGGCCCTGTAGAGAGGGGTCCGCCTATTATAAGGCCCCTTATAGGAGGTAACAGTTATTCTACACGCGTAGATAGAAGTTTACTCTTACTACAACTTACGCATATATTAGTACTAGTATAGGAATTAGAAGGTAAATTATAGTTAGATATTAGTAGTTACCTCTAATTCTAATAGGTTATTAGTAGTCTCTAAGTTTCTATCTAGGTATACTCTACGTAGCTTTTCTAAAGGTAATTCTAATTATAGGGGATAGAAAGTTTTAAACCTAAAGGCTTTAATTAATAAAAGGTTTTTAAGATTCTATCTAGGTAACTAAATAATTTAATATAATAGTATATAAGTATTACAACCTAAACTAAATTAGGTATATTTTAGACTTAGATATAGTTAAATAAATAATCGATGCGATATTATTAAAGAGGCTATTACTAGTAGTATTAAGTTCTTCTATATAATATAATAGCGTAGGTAAGATAATAGATCTAAATATAGCACGAATCTATTTAGAAGCATATAAAAGTACGTAGGGGATTAGAGACCTAGGAATTCTATTAACACCTATAGGCCTTATATAAAAGGATATAGAAGAACTACTAAGCTACTTATAAGGGAGTATACAACTATATACGGAAGGGAAAAGGGGCAGAGCTGGGGGTAAGATAAGATAAGTAAAAAGCTTTAGGATAAGGTTGCATATAAAGCTTTTCGTGGAACGATTTCTTCGCATTATTATAACGACGACTATATTAAGCTTATTTAATATATTACTTATTATATTAAACGCTAGTTCTCTATTCTATTAGTAATATAATAACTATATTAAGCTTATTTAGTATATTACTTATTATATTAAACGCTAGTTTCTATTCTACTAGCTTTTTAAAGAGTTAAATAACTCTCTATTCTATTAGTAATATAATAACTATATTAAGCTTATTTAGTATATTACTTATTATACTAGACGCTAGCTAACTAGAAATAGTTCTACCCTATATAAAATAGACAACTAGTTGTACTAGGTTCCTATATTACAGCTATAATTATTAATTGTAGCTACTTTCTAAAGAGAAGAATACTATTATAATATCTTTACATTCTCTCTAATATCTATATATAGCGCGCTCGCTTTAGTATATATACCTTCTTCTTCTTCTTTATCTTCCTACTTACCTCGCGTTTAGCTTACTCTTTAGCTATTCTCTTATATAACACCTGAGATCTGTATATAGTATACTATACTAAGCGTTAGATAAGCCTTATTATCTCTATTTATAGTCTCTTATAATATATATAATTAAACCGTTTTAAACTAATAGGCTATTACTTTTTTTATAGATATATATTTTAAGTATTTTTATTTTAAATATTTATACTATAATCTTCTTCTAATATATATTTTAAATAGTAGAGGTTTAGGTTTAAGTATTATATAGTTTTAAGTTTATTAAGTAACTTTCTATTCTATTATAGCCTCTTACTTTATAGGATTTCTAAATACTTCGTTTTTATTTAGTTGTCTTAACTATATATCTATATCTTCTTTTCTTTTTTAATAGGTTTTATATTATTATTTAATATATAATATCTAAACTATCTTAAAATATACTAGATAGTATTAATTTATATAGGAGTTATTATCTTCTCTAATCTAGTAGTTCTATTTTTACTTATATTATAATGCTTTTAGCATCTAGTATTTTACTAGTACTTTACTTTATAAGAAGGCTACTACTTTTTATACTATATATATAGCCTTATCCTAATCTATTATATTAAAATATCTTTCTACTACTTTTATTATTTCTATCTATTTTTAGAAATATAAGAAGCGGATGTTTTTAGAGTAGATATTTTACTATTCTTTATAAACGTCGATAATATCTTATTCTAGTTTATTCTTATCGTAGAATTTTATAGGTAGTTCTTCTTATAAGATAGCTATAAGAGCTAGAGTTCTCTATTTATACTTAATTATTCCTCGTTAATATATAGAATATGTAACGATGCAAAGAAATCGTTCCACGAAAAGCTTCATATACAACCTTATCCCAAAGCTTTTCGCTTATCTTATCCTACCCCCGGTTCTACCCCTTTTCCCTTCCGTATATAGTTGCACACTCCCTTATAAGTAGCTTAGTAGTTCTTCTATATCCTTTCGTACAAGGCCTATAGGTGTTAATAGAATTCTTAGGTCCCTGAACCCCCACGCACTCCTATATGCCTCTAAGTAGATTCGTGCCGTATTCGGACCTATTATCTTGCCTGCGCCGTTATAGAATATATTCTAAATACTAGTTTAGGTATTAGTACTTTAGTAGTAGCTTCTTCTATTTATAATAGGGTATTTATTTCTTTATCCTTATTTAATTCTTTTTAAACTTCTTCTAACTATCTTTTTATATATTTTTATATTACTATAAGTTGTATTTTCTTTTAAAGCTAATATTCTATAGTTTTTTTAAATTGTTAATATATTTAATACTTATCTTTATTATAGAGGGACTAATATAGGGTTTTATATTCTATAGTTATAGCTAGTTTTTCTTTACCTACTTCCTGCAGTTTATTTTCTATAGGCCGGTTTTTCTTTTCTTTCTTTTTACTTTAATATTCCTTTACTATATATCTTAGTTTCTAATAATTATAGTACTTAATATCTTTCTTCTAAATCTTTCTTTCTTAAGTCGCCTATAGTTTAGACTTCTTTTCTCTAGTAGTACTTAGATCTATAGGTCTATCTATATTAGCAACTTTTACTAAAAAGCGTACCCTTTAATAGTATATTTATCTTTCTTTATTTTTAAACTAGTATAGTTTATTATTAAATCTTTTTACTAGTTAGAAATATAATACTAGATTTTAAGGTTACTCTATATATATTATTACCCTTCTTATTTTTATATTTAACGCTCTATAGAACTTTACTATTATACTATAATTATTCTATACAACTTTATTTAAGAGCTGTTAAAAGCTTAATATATATAAGGTAATAGATCCTAATTAAACTAGATTATAAAATCTATCTTCTATTACTTATACTTTATTAATATTTCTAAACGCTAGTTTAAATTTCTATTAAAAATATATTAGACTTATAAATATTACTTTAGCTTTACTCTTCTAATAGTCTTCTATATAGTTTTTAAAATCTATTAAGAAAGACTAGAACTAGTTAAAAAGTTTACCTGTTAAATATACTTCTATAAATAATACTTTCTTATTTTTATATTAAATAATATCTAGGTTAGTATTAATATAAATCTTTACTACTACTAAAAATCTTTTAAATTTAGACCTAATTCTATTAAATTTATTTAGTAGTACTAATTTAATTTATTATTAATATTATATTATTAGTAGTATTCTTTTAACCTATTTAAATTTCTAGATAATTCCTATAGGTTCTATTCTTTATTTACTATTAACTATATTTTATATTCTTTTAAAACTTTTAAAAAAACTATTTTAAGCCTTTTTTAGGCTTCTTATCTATTTATCTACTAGAATTAGCTAGTTCTATTATTATACTAACTTATTCTATATTCTTATAAATATAATTATTATACCTACCTCTAAAATGGTAATTTTATTAACTAATTCTAATATTCTACTTATGTAAATTTCCTATATTATTTACTAAAGGTATTTCTTTTCTTATAATTAAAGTAGTTTAACTAGTCTTATTTCTTCTAACTTTATAAGGGTAGTTAAAGTATAAAAGCTTCTAATTAGCTAAATATAGGATAGGATAATAATTAAGAGTAATTATATACTATAAAAGGATTATTCTTATAAGTTTATAATAGAAGTATATAAGTAGAGTATATAAAAGATATTTAAGTTAACTATAAAGAGCTATAAAGGTTAAAATTGTAAAGTTATTAAATATAATTTAGTCTTCCTACTATTCTTCTTATTTAATCTTAACTAAGTTACTAAGCTATCTATATAACTAGCTCTACTTACTTATCTATATAGAATCTTATACTTTAATAGGTTCTAGTATAAGAATATTTATTATATTATATTAGTATTAAATATTTAGATTTTCTCTAATTTATAATTAATATACTAGTATATATTAAGTTATTATAATAAAATTTATTAAAAAACTTTAGATAACTAATATTATACTATATTAAATACTAGAATATATAGAAATTAAAGAAAATAAGTAGATAAATAGACTAGCTAGAATAGTAATAAAAGAAGAGAGTAAGTAGCTATTATAGCGTGATAGAGTACTATAGTATCTAACATAGTTAGTACTAGAAAGAGCTAATATAATAGTAGAACCGCCTCTACTAAAATAGAAAGAGAAGAGAAAGTTTATATAGAAAATTAATATAATATTCTATCTAAGTAAATTAGTAGAAATATATTAATAACTAAATAGTAATAAAGTAGCTATTATTTTATATCTATAAATAGGTAAAATATTCTTTAATAAATATATTTATAAAATTAGGGTTATAAATATAATAGTATATAAATATAAATATAAAAAGTTAATAGTATACTTTTTCTATATATAAATAGTAGAGATAGTAAAAAGTAAAGCTATAATAGTAGTATAGATAGTAGTTTAGTAAGCTATCATATACGCTAGAAAAATATTTAAGTAGATAAGAGGGTAGTAAATAAAATATAGATAAGCTAAATTAGTACTAGAAGCTAGATATATATTACTAACCTAAGTACTGCTATATATATAACGACCGCCGTTACAGTTGTATATATACCGGGGCTTATTTAAATTAGGTTGGTTAGGGGTAGTAGCTTTAGTAAAGAGAGAATAATAGAATTGCCGGGTCTTCGAACGTAACGAGTATATTTAGAAAACTAACATAGTAACGAGATAAATCTACAAGAATAACTATACAGGATTCAATCTGCTAAGGAAATCTTCCGTCTTATATAGTTAGGTCTAAGACCGCTAAGCCTAGCTTATTAGGTCTATTAGGTCTATCAGGTCTGTCCTGCTATACCTAATACTTCTACTATTATTACGTGCATAGGTTGTACTATGCCTTATTATTTAGCTAATCATCTCCCCAGTTCCCGTAGTCCCACTGCTTACTGTCCGATGATTGGTCCCTAATATGCTTCTGCCTATTATTACCTTGTTGGTCCTCGTCCGAGTCGACTTGCACAGTAGCTGATGTTGGATTAAGCCCTAACCACAGAGGCGGTGCCTCTTAGCGTTCTGTGTTTATAACAATATAGAAGTAGTTAGGGTAATAATTAAATTTATAAAGAGTATAGAGCGGCTATAATTAAATATATAAAATAAAATAAGTAGAGATAAAAAGGAAGTAGATAAGTAGAGGTAGCTAGAGATCTCCTCTTCTACCTTGTAGGCGTAGAACGATAAGCTGTCTATAAACGCGTCTTAGCTAGTATACTGCCGATTAAGAGGCATACAACGCCGGAAATGCCCTGCGGACGCGAGGCCATGACTAGCTATACAGCTTGTCCTACACACGGTAGTATATCACTTTCCTTTCTTTCCTTTATTGAGCATGGAGTTAGGCATTGGACGAGCAGGTCTCATAGTTGGCTTTTGAAACGGAGCAGGCATAAGGAAGCAGAATGTATATAGCTGGCGCTCTGTAACGGCCCATACCCATAGGGTGCATGGCCATAATAGAACACACACACACGCGCCGCAGGCGTCGAAGCTGTTATAGTGTGAGGGAGGAAGAGGTTGAGATCAAACATGCCAAGAGATCTGGAGCATAGCTTCGGCCACGATCCGATCCGATCTCCGGAGAGGAGCCTGGACCAGACATAGAACCATGTCCATTGCGGGAACCAAAGCGGGATCCACACTGCGCTACGCCAAGTTCTCCTGCTCTCGCGGCTTTCGATAAACTCTTCGCTTCGGCGCTAGGTTAGTAATCTGCTCTCGCTCCAAATTGCGTAGAATTCGCAATGCAGACGAACTGCATTAGCACGGTTGCCACAGCGATCAACTAAAATACAAGAAATCCATATTATCAGCTTCACGGAAGCTGTGCCACAGAAGCTTAAAGTTCAGAACAAGCGTTGCGTAATAAATCATTCTAGAGAACAACATGATCAATCCATCCGGCGCTCTCGAAGTTTATTTTCCACAACGCTAAGCTCCTTCAGAATAGCTGTCCTGAAATCGGACACGCCCCATGCCAATATCTTGCCTAAAGCCTGCACAAATTCTCTTGCGTCTTTTCTAATTGTTGTCCGCCATATTCGCAGTAGCGTCATGTGGTATGCCTCGTCTATTCGATAGTGAACCCACAGCTCGTGAATGGGTCCTTCTGTCGCTACTGAGAAGATAACCTGCCTTGGCTCGGGCTGGTCTGTAGAAGTGCAAGACATATTGGCTGATGCCGTAAGCTTTAGATCGCGGAGTATGTTCAGAGCGCAGGCAGCGTCGACAGCAGCCTGGTTCTGCGCCCCAACCATATTTGATCCCATAGCCAGCCCCTTTGCTTCTATGACGAGAAAAGGAAAGTGAAGACCAATTGCAGACTGGTGTGGTTCGCTCAAGACTCGGGTTCTATCCTGGAGGTCCCATAATATCTTGCCTTGAAGCGGAGAAAAAGAAGCGTGGGCAAGCCCGACAGCTATGTCTGGCTTCGGTATAGAAACACGATTCGGATCATCGGTTGTAAAGTCGCTGGGAGCGTTGGAGGGCGGGCTGAGAATTGGAGTCTGTGAGAAGACCGGGTCCTGAGGTGGCAGCGGGGTCTGAGGTTCAGCTGTAGAAGGAGGGGGAACCAAGTCGAGCATGTCTTCAAACGATGGCGGGGCTGGTCTGAGTTCAGCTATCCATGCTACAGCAAGGTTAGTCATATTGCGAAAGTAGAATTAGCGGACCTACGCTTCTCAGATGCGCTTAGCTTTACAATGTCCGGCCATAGCTCTTGCAAAGGTTCCACAAGGCCCGTTAGGAGATAACTCTTCCACTGGCCTTCGCCGGCACAGTCCTTGGCCATCTGCCTTGACTTATGACAGTACTTTTCCGCGAGCTCTCTAACCGTGGTTTGAACAGTCGATGCACCGAATGAGTTAGGGCTAGGAAAGATGTTCCCACTGTCTTCCAACATCGATATTCCGAATATGTGCTGGAGTTGATCCTCCACGTCTGAAGGAGGTTCCGGAAAATGGTCTACGAAGACGCTCGCATCGGCCATGTTCCTTGATCGATACTGAGTACTTGTTTTCTTGGTAGGGCTCTGAGACCGCTGTCGCCTGTAACCCAGCTTCGATGCTCTCCTCAGACCGCTGTCGTTTGAGGTAACACTGGGAGTCTGCATGGGAACCATCTCTGGCTCGCTGCAAGTGTGGCAATTATTTGCCCACTGTTCGACAGATTGCGTCGATTCTGCAGGCGCTGATGACTGCGAAGATATCGCTTGGAGGGTCTCGGGTGTAAGAGGTAGCGTTCGGGAGAATCGTGAGGATCGCGATGTGTTGTTGGGCAGGTTGCCGTGGCGGCCTCTGGAAGGGGATAGCTTGCGGCGTTTCGGAGATGGAGAACGGCTGCGTGTCTGCTCGAGGTCAGGAAATGAAAGCGCTCGCTTCATCTCGCTCCTGAAGTATGTCGCTGCATACGGAGTAAGGTTGTGAGTTAGAGCGGAGATAGCTGTTTCTGGCGGTGTTTGTTTTGGAGCCAAGCCAAGCAAGCGCGACAAGGCCACGCTGACTAAGTCGACCTAGGACGCACAGCCACAATCGTAAGCCACAGTTACAATTTTGGACAATTTCGCGACAGGAGCGTACCACACAGCAATAGCTCCGACACAAACCTATAACCCCAAACCGTACATTTGATCAGCGCATTACACTACCTCGAGATTCGCTCAGACCTGCGCTGACCGACGAGCTCTTCGCGCCGCTAGACCGCCCTTCAGATAAGGTTTTGTAGGTTTCAATATTCTGCTACGACCTGAGCGGAAGTGTTCGAAGCTTCCATACACATGCGGTATTGGATTAAATAGCGAAGGTAACAGTCTCTGGCCTGTCACAGGGTTATTCTAACATAGACACAGCTTCTCTATATCGGCATTTCCCTACGCCATCTAGACTCGATCTGGTCTAAATTCAAAAGGCATCCTTACATCTTCCGGAAGCCTCCCACTCCCCCAAACTAATACCGCGGTCGATTTCTCAGCTACCCGAGCAGCGACCATTATTAAATACCTGCAAACCCCCGTGGCGATTTACAAGCTGACGCACTATAATGGGAATCATGGATAACGCATTCGTCGAGCCATTGTCTGGACATGGCTATCTGGGGCCTGGCTCGGTAGATGGAAATGCTGAATCCAAGGATCTGGGGCTCGTCCAGGTACATCCTCGACGAGCGGTTGTGACTATTTAGAGTCGAGCCGTTCGTTTGTTAGAAGCAGAGCATACTCTTACTACTCCGCTTCTCAAGAAGTCCTTGCTTGAGCTCCAGGAGGCAGATCGAGCCTCACAGCCTTGTCACACCGTTCCTATATGCCTTACACCCCTGATGGCGCCAATCTTGCGAACATCAAACATCAGTGTCGATGCCGTTCCTTACCCACTAACGGAAAGATTTAACTTTAGACATTTGCTCATATCAGTTAAAAGCTTCCTGGCATCTTTATCGCTTCTCGATGGCTTCTGGGATATCACAGAACGCTGCCCGTCCATCCCAGTTCTGTTCTGCGACGCAATGCTGGGATATGACCCATACCGTAACAGATCAGAAACTAGCGTCGCCCGGGTTATCATGGAGCACATCGACACTCATCATTCAAGCATTTCACACGAAGTTAACATCGAGCTTGGATCAAAGCATCTTGGCGACCCACTTCCGGAAGTCAGCGACAATCAATGCCAATGTCCACTACAACGCCTTGATATGTCTGATGTTTCCAGAAGTTGTCCGCAAGCAGTGGTCGAAGCAGCTTACAGGCGCCTCATTGAAGTAGAGGAATTTGTTACTCTACAACAGCTGGTCGACCCGCTAACAGCAGCAAAATACTTCCACTTATTCGAAAACCGGATACTGCGGCTTGTACAACTCTCGAAGGATTTGAATAAAAGTCAGAGCAGAGAGCTAATGCCGGACGACCACTCTTGCTTCATTTCTCCACGCGCTCGTCGGATGCGACCAACGCCCATAAATGGGCCTCGACCTAGATTGTAAGTGGAGCAATGCTTTGGCGACCATTCAAAGCGGATATCGACGCCTAAACTAACACAGAATACATCTCATAGTTATATACTACTAAAGGGCCTTAAATCCTTTTACCCAAGTGAGTATCTATTCCTGTACGGAGTAGGAAGGTTGGATAGAGGCGTTTTCACCACATGAAATGTAGTTCTGCAGATGCCCAAAGAACCCTCAGTGCAGAGGCAGGACGAGGTCTCGGAAGAGAGCGAGAACCGAAATCGGGTAACGGAAATGGAATCCACGGCGAGATCCAAAATGGGATTCATGGTCAGGATTAGTACTACCAAAACGGGGCTCTGCAAAAGTCAAAACAAATAACCAGCCAAGCCAAGCCAAACCAAGCTATTGATGAACCAAAGGCTAGGTACAGATTCCATATGTGGAATTTTCGGGTGCTAAGGTTATATGATTTTAAGGTGTGGTATGGACGAGAGAGGGGACGGTTATTTGTGGAGAGTTTTTTGGGCCCCATTCTAGATAAGCTAGCTGGCGCCTGGAAAGATCAGCACAAATAAACGTTTTGGCATTCGTCTGCGCTAGCTACGGATTCTGCTTTGGTTCCCGTAGTGGATCCATTCCAAGAACCTGATCAGATTCGCTCACGGACGTGGCTGGAAGAGACCGTACTCAGAATGCCTTAGCGCCTACGGTCCGGGTGGCGACGACGACCACTTGCAAAGACTTTCATCAGCACCAGAATCATTTTAACGCCCCCAGACGTGTGTGTGTGTGTGTGTGTGTGTGTGTGTGTGTGTGTGTTCTATTATGGCCATGCACCCAGGGGGTATGGGCTGTTACGATGCGCCAGCTATGTACATTCTGTTATCAACCACCTGCTCCAGTTCAGAAGCCAACTATGAGGCCTGCTGATCGCATATCTAACGCCATGCTCAACATAGGAAAGAAAGAAGAGTAATACGCTACCGTATACTATATGTATTTGGAAGTTAATAGAAAGCCAGGTTATTTTCGGGGTCCTCCATCCGCAGGGCAATTCCGGCGTCGTGCGCCTCTTAATCGGCAGCGCGCTGGCGGAGGCTCGTGGAGCGCGGCTCGCTACCAGCTTAGGTGTAGCGAGTTAGTTAAAGTGTAGGTGTAGGAATTCGTAGTCGTTGTCGCTCGTTGTTATCTTCTTCTATGCTTGCTGTGTCCTGCCTGACCGTCTGCAGACGTCCTGTCTCTATCGCAAACTGAATCGTGGCTCGCACCACTGTAATATCTAGCATCCATCGCTCTATCGGCCCGTCAATGCTCTCGCCCCCTTCTGTCCGGCTCAAATACCCTCCAAGCGCGTACGAAAGCTCCCTAAATCGCTCTCCGTACTGCAGCCGTAGCTGCCGTCTCTACTCTTCCTACTTCCTGCAGCAAAACAGAAAGTGCGGGATCGATTCTATCAGCCCGCACTCGCACTCTACTATCTCTACTGCCTTGATCTTGTAGAGATATGTATTGAGATTTATTATACCTGTCCGGAGCTGCGTAAGGATCGCTGCCTCGCTGCTGTTTAGTTGCTGATATAGCACCGCCGCCTTGCTAAGGTGGAGTACCGCGTTAATCTTCCTTATAAACTTGCCTACCTCAGGTTGTCCGGCTAGAAGTAGTTCTGTTGTAATCCTTGCCTTCTTCAGCGCTTACTTTACTAAATACTACGGCCGGCCTTCTTGTTGCGGCGCTTCCTCGCTCTTATTTCTCGTTGCACTTTTGGCCAGCCGGTAGGCCTTTTCGTTGCCTTCGATCCTAGAGTAGCTAGGCACCTAGTATAGCATGATGTTGCTCATGCGGAGCTTCTTGATAATCTTACCTACCACCTCCTAGCACGTACTTGCCCTCTAGCTCTATACCGACAGCAGTGCTAACTGCGCATCTAAGAAGATTCGTATATAGGACACCAGCACCAAGTATTCTGCTCGGTCCCTCGCTGTGCACCGTAGATTCTACAGCCAGTTAGCCGCCTTACTAATTACTAGTAGCTCTATAAGATGCGCGTCCGCCTGGTCTAAGCTAGCTACTATCCTTAAGATAGATGCCTTAGACAGCGTCGCGTATATCCTAATTCCAGCCCGTCCGTTCCGTACTAATACGTCTATAAAGATGTCTATCTATTCTAGTCTATAATCCTTAATAATATCTTACGCCTGTTTTTCGCCCTTATAGATTACCACCTTAGGCCTGCCTACCTACGGCGGGCATGTATACGGCTTAACTTCTATTATATCGTCTATTCGGACCTCCTCGTATATCTCTACTATCTACATTAGCGGCGACCGGTGCTTTATACAGAGCTGCTACCACTTAAACATCTAGTATAGATGCGACTGGCTAAGCTTATAGAGCGACATCTAAAACGCGATCGTCTAATTATACAGTCTCTACTCTATAGGGATTAGGCCTACTTCTACCTCTATAATCGTACCCGTGACTGTATAGAATACCCTAATAACTACTTGCGCCGTAATCCTCTACGCCTATATAAGGAGCTGCTTTATCTTATATATTATAATCGGGCACCACATAGGTAATATAGAGTCTACTACTAGCAGTACAGCGCTCTTTACTAGCTACTTAACCATCTTAGGTCGGAGTCCTTTTAGTTGGCGCAGCACCAGCACCACTTTTATTACTTTACCAGCCTTGTTCGCTAGATGCGTCTTAAGCCTAAGCTCCTTATCGAGTATTACACCCAGGATTTTAACCTCATTAGTTAGCAGGATCTCCTTTTCTTTAAATCGCAGCGCCGTCGTACTTTCCCTAGCCGCTCCTTTATATCTAGTAAGATAGATAAAGGAGGTCTCCTTCGCACCAAATACAGCTCTACTAGTACGTTCCCACTTCTCCAGCATCAGTACTACCTCGTTCTGGATACTACGTGTGTTTCCCTCTACTAATAGGCCTATTACCTATACCGAATAGTTATCAACGAAGGCTATCAAGCTCCCATTCTTAGGCGCGCTCTATACAAGGTCCGTATTAAAGAAGAGGAATAGGATTAGGGCGAGCGCCAACCCTTAAGTTGTTTCTAAATAGCACGTAACGAGGTGGTATATATACCTAGTAGGTATATACACTATAATAGAGTCTATAGCTTATCTACCTATAGAGGCTGGAATAATATATATATATATAAGTCCCTAAAAGCCTATAGGCTAATCGATATACTTAAAGAATTATATTTTTAACTAGTTATAAGCCTAGTTATATATACCGCACCCTTTTAGTAATAGTCTAAATCTAGTCTTAAAGAAGTTAAACTTTTGCAGCTATAGCTAGTATTCAACTTACTAATAAATCTGTTAAAGTACGGGTTAAAGTACTTTAAAGTTAGGAAAATTATCTTATATAGAAGCACGACCTGAAGTTTATTACTGAGGCAAATAATGTCTAGAACATTCTTACTAGAAAAGAGACTATCTAAAATAAGCTAATGTAACTAACCTGTTCTAGTATTCTAACTTAAGCTAAACCAGCTAAGAAATTAAATAGTAAAGATGCTAACCTAACTAGTAGTAGTATAGAGGCTTAAATAAGTAATTAGTTAAGTCTTATTATCTAGTTCTATAAGCTTAATATAATATCTTATAGCTTTAAGTTACGGGTTAATAATATAGAGTTACCTAATCTAGAGTTAAAATAGCCGAATCGCACCCTGCAGGGATAGTAGCAATTTATCTCTCTTTTATCAGCTATCTCTTTTCTAAGAGAACTAAATATACGAATATTTTAGCTCTACTATTCTATCTATTATTACTATACTATAATCTATTATACTAGCCTATTATATTCGAATTACTTAAACTTTTTAGAGTAATCTAGTAGCAATTTCCGATACTATAAATACGTCTCCTACCCCTCTTAGCCTAATAGCCGGCTTAGCCGGGTATATAAGAACCTTAATATCTAGTAACAGGCGAGACGCTAACTTTAGAGCTAGTAAGAAACTTATTTAACTAGAAGAGTAGACTAAAGTAAATATTTATTAAATATCTAAAGAATTATAGAGTTATAGTACTATCTAGTATTCTCTAATTTAGAGTAGTATAAAGTAGGATACAGATACTAAAGACTTAAAAAGATTATAATAATAGATATAGGATAAACGAAATTAGAAGGATTTTAAATAGTTATAGAAGATAAAATAATAATATAAAGTAAATAATATCTCTATAATTAATTTAGCTATTATTATACTAGAGGAAGTATAGTTACTATAAACTATCTCTACCTAAACTAACCTTTCTTACTCTAAACTTCTTTATACTTATAAAAAGAAGAATTATATAAATTATAACTAATAGGTTTAAAACTATAAAAAATATTTTATTTAGTTATTAGTAAACTTTTAGATAGAAAGTTAGAAAGTTACTTTTATTTTTAGGTATATTTTAGAGTCTTTAAAAACTTTATAAGAGATATATAAAACTATAAAATACTAAAAGAGTATATATTAGACTCTTATATAGGATATTTTAAAAGTAAGAATACTAAATATATTAGAAACTCTATTAGAATAAAGATAAGAAGCTTTTAATACCTTAAAAAGGTATAAATAAAAGATAGACTAGTCTCTAACTAACTTATTAAACTATATAAAACCTTTATAAGAAGAAGTTAGAGAGATAAATAAAGACTATATAGTAAATAAGTTTATTTTAGCCTTATTTAAGCTAATAAGAAAAGATTTAGATCTTCTCTTAAAACTATAACTTTAAATACTACTAGAGGTAGAAAAATATATAAATATAGTCTTTAGATATTACTAAAAACTTTATAAAAGATAAAAGAGGTATAATATAAATAATTATAAGAGATAAGAGTCTAATACTTTAGAGAAGAGTAATAATACTCTAAAGAAGGCTAGAAAGGGCTAGAAACTTCTAAAGAAGTCTAGAAAAGATAATATCTATCTAAAGTAGCCTTCTATTATATATTAAATATATAAAGAGAAGAGTTATAAATCTTCTAACTATTTCTAGAAGAAAGAGAAGTTTAAAAGAGCTTCTAAATAGAAGTTAGGAAAAGGTAAAAGTTAAAAAGACTAAGCTTCTTTCTTCTAGCTTATATTAAACTTTCTAGAGAAAGTAAGAAGCTAGAGAAATTATATAAATTACTTTTTTAAACTTCTATAAAATTATTTATAGTTAAAATAGTAGTAGAGGGTTTAGCTAAAAATAATTACTTAATTAACCTAAGTATATAATTAAATTTCTTTAATACTATACTTATAAAATAGTATAGCTTAAAGATTAATCTACTATTAAAGTTAATAGTAGAAGCTATAAACAGTTCTAAGATTCTAATATATAGAACTATTATCGCGAAGGTTATTATTAGAGACTTATATAGTAAGGTTTAAGTTTATAAGATACTATTTATAATATTAGACTTTAAAGGGTATAAGGTTTACCTTAGATTACCCTAAATATAAAATTATAATCTAAAATTAAACTTTCTTAATAAAAGAATACTTTTTAACAAAGTAAAGGCTATAAGCTTACCCTAGTTTTATAAGATAATATTAGAAGATATAGAAGAGTTTACGGAAACTATTATAGGTAGTAAAGTAGATATTTATATATATCTAGTTAATTTAGTAGCTATAGTAGATAAAATTAGCGTTAAAATAGGCTAATTATAGCTAGAGTATACCGATTTTAAAGATATATTTAATAAAAAGCAATTCTTAATATTTATAAAGTATAGACCTTAAAATTTAGTTATAAACCTACTAGAAGGGACTAGTCTTCTATATTAACTGCTATATAATTTATCTTCAGTTAAGCTTTAATATCTCTAAAAGTATCTAGATAAGTACTTATAATATAGATAGATTAGAAGATTCTAACTACTTATTAGTATACTAATCTTCTTTATAAAGAAGAAGAATAGTAGTTTAAGGTTCTATATAGATTATAGAGGCCTAAGTAAGATTACTATACGTAATTAGTACCCTCTTCCTCTAATTTTAGAATTACTAGAGCGTTTAGTATAAGCTAAATACTATACTAAACTTAATATTAGAGAAGCTTACTATAGAATTAGGATAAAGGAAAGAGATAAATAGAAGACTATATTTTATACTAGATATAGTTCTTTTAAGTATACTATTATTCCGTTTAGTCTAATAAATATACTAGCCTAATTTTAAGTATATATTAACTAGACGTTTAACATATAATATAAGCGAGCTAATTACTTAAGTAAGCTAATCATAATACTAAGACTATACTAAAATCGCGACTACTTTTCGTAAAATATTATACTTTCTTACATTCTATCGTATTATATAGTATAGTAGCCTATTCTTCTATATCTATAACATCATTTTTACACGTCCACGAGTTATATCTAGCCTTGCTATACTACCTGCAGCGCTTTTAAGTCGGCTAGTCTCTATTAACACGCGCCTTCTTCCTACCCTTCTTCCTATTAATATAAGCGCTAAACTCTTTTAGAGCAGTTAATTAAGTACCTTCTTTAATTATTAGGTTGCCTTTCTTCTATATATACTTTCTTTTATGCGATCGACGTTATATAGCGGCTTTATTAACTACTTAAAGCTTAGTAACCTAAGCGTATAATAGTACGTTTTTATATATTATATATATAACACCTATTATAAACTATTTAAACGCCTCTACTATTAAAATAGATAAGCTATTTAGGTACTTTTAAACTCTTAATCGAACGTACGTAGATTAAGACCTAAATTCGATAGGATTACTTAGTATTTTTAACTTTTAAGGGGTATCTTTAACTATAAAGGGTATTAGCATATATAGTTAAACTTTAAACTTTAATAGTACTATATCTAGATTAAATAGAACTAGGCTAGTACCTTAAAAGCTATTTAGAATATTACTCTTTATAATTACTGCGTTAAAAGCTGCTTTAAAGTAGAGTAAGAACTTAATTTTTATAATATAGTTAATATAACTATATATTAACTGCTCGACTTAGCACCTATATATAGTCTTTAAAGGTAAGAAATAACCTATATCTAATAACTGCAGTAGGTATAATAAATATAAAAGTATATAGAGAGTAATAATATTCTTTTCTTTATAGAGCTGCCTGAATTTAAGCGAGTCGTAGCTCTTATAATCGTCGAGAATTAGTAATCGATATATACTAATAGTATAATCCTTTATATACGCGTTAAAGTACTTTAACTACTTAATACTAATATTATTTATCGTCTAGCTGTTATTAGTAACCTATATAACCTAGGTTAGTAGAATATTATCTTCTTTATACTATATAGAGAGGTAGTAGGTACCTGTAAAGATAATAAAAGGTAGTATTATCTATCTTATTATATTAATACTCTAGATAACTATAGTCTACTTATAATTATCTAGCTGGAGTTGCTTTAGTTAATTCCGTCTCTTAGAGCTAGTAACTACTACTTCTATCGATATTACGTCTATTATAAAGCTTAATTTGTTAAAGTTGTATATATCTTCGTTAATAATACTATACTTAGCCTTTATATTCTATATAAGGTAGAACTAACCTCCTATAACCTTAGGATCCTTATATTTAACTCTTAAATAGTCGTATTTTTAATTAAATTTAACCTTAAGCTTAGGCGTACGTTTAATAAAGTTCTCTACCCAGTTCTTTCTAACATAGCTAGTAGAGTATACAGCTAGTAGTAAATTAGCTATATCTTA
This sequence comes from Lojkania enalia, assembly GCA_010094045.1. Classification (NCBI taxonomy): domain Eukaryota; kingdom Fungi; phylum Ascomycota; class Dothideomycetes; order Pleosporales; genus Lojkania; species Lojkania enalia. The sequence goes on from ML986655.1 coordinate 38,715, forward strand.
AATAGTAGTAAGCTGCGGTAAAAATTCTCTTATATTTAGATCTAGTATATACTAAATAATTACCCACTCCTTAGTCTTACTAAGCTTTATTAAATTAGGCCGGTAATCGCGTTATAGAGCTGTTCCTCGCTTTTATATACTAAGTATACTTTAGGAGATATTATAGATTAATATAATGCGACGTATAGTTAGTATTACGTCTTATTAAAGAGCTTAGAGTATAAGCTGTATTCTAGCTTCTTTCTAAATTAATTCTGCAGTTATTAGTTATAGTATAATACTATAAAGTATAATTATCGCGATTTTAGTAGGGTCTTAATATTATAATTAGCTCGCTTAGGTGATCAGCTCGCTTATACTATATATTACTAGTTTTATTAATAAAATATATATTATATACTTAGATAATATTTTAATCTTTTCTAATATAGAAGAGAAATATATTAAGTATATTAAGGAAGTACTTTAGAAACTATATAAGGCTAAACTCTTTATAAAACTTAGTAAGTATAATTTCTATATTAGGGAAATAGACTATCTAGAGTTTATTATTTACTTTAAGGAGATTAAATTTAACTATTTTTAGTTAAAAACTATCTAAGATTAGTTAATTTTATAAACTATATAAGATATATAAATCTTTATTAGATTTATAAACTACTATTATAAGTTTATTATAGAATTCTTAAGGATTACTTTACCTTTAATAAGATTAACTTAAAAGGGGCTAAAGGCTGCTAAAGAAGACTATACCTAAAGAAGAGAAGAAAGTTAAGAGTTAAATATTAGTTAGAAAGAACTAGAGGCTTTTTAATAGTTAAAAGAAGCTTTTTTAAATATTTCTATCTTAGCTTATAAGAGTTAAGGTTAATATTTCTAGAGGCGCTATTTTAGGAATTTTTAGCCAGCTTATAGAAGAGTAAATAGATAAGATAATATAGTAACCTATTAATTTCTTTTTAAGAAAGCTTAGTATAATAGAGTATAACTATAATATATATAATTAGAAACTACTTATAATAGTAGAAAGCTTAGAGTACTAATATTAGTACCTATAAGGAGTTATATTTAACCTTTATATATATTACGGCTAAGCTATTTACAGTTAGCTCCTTAGCAGATTTAGGGATATATATATAGTATATCTCGCATTTCTAGTTAATAGACGTAGTTTTCTAATCCTTATTAGAGCTAGTTAACTCTAACAGTTATAAGCCCGGAAGTTCTTTAACTACTGCTGTATTCTATATAGATAGATTAGAGCTAATTAATATAGGTTTAGTTAGTTAATTATATCTCGTTTATTAAGATCTCAATTACCTTAACGTCGCTAGGCTAGCTAGAAAGCTAGAAAGTTTAGAACTAGTTATAGTAGAGACCTTAATAGATTAACGCGATATAGTATATTAAAAAGATAATAGAATTAGACCTACTTATTACTAAGGCTACAGTTATTCTTAATAAGCTAGAGTACTAGATATAGTAGCTGTTTCTGCGGAAGAATAGCGCGGACTAGAACCAGCTCTAAAAATATGTAGACCCAGACCTTAGTAAGAAGCTAGTCTTTTAACTAGATGCTAAGAAGCTAATTAAGAAGTAGTTCGGAGATTTCTATAGGATAGACAGTAATACTAAGGTAGTAGATACTGAAGTAGATATTATAGATTTGACTAATTAAGAATTAGTAAGATATAAAGCCTAGTATAAGATATACAGCTATAGCGAGGCGCGGTAGCTGTAGAAAGAAAAGGCTCTTAGGGAATTCACGCAGGAGATATCGAGGATAATAGTAGCTTAATATATCTATCTAATTATAGACTATAAGACTACGTACAATTAGCTATAAACTCTTAAAAAACATCTCTACCTAAGTAAAACTAAGTATAGTATATAGCTGCAGGCTTAATACTAGACGCTTAAAATACGACTAAGAAAGAGGAACCTAGATATCTAGTTTAAGGATTAGCTTAAAACAACGCGTGTTATAAGCCTAGTAAGTATACTAGAAATATAGAGGAATTAAGTTTAGTAGGACTTTATTCTCGCAGTTAAGAGCTTAGATGATAGCTGGGTAGTAAATAAGCTATTACTACTTATTAAGTCTAAAGTAGATAATAAGCTATATATAAGTATTTTAGACCTAGTAGTATAGTATATATTATACTATCGTTGTACTAGACTAGTTACGTTAAAGCTAGAAATATTCGCGATACTTAGTATTATACTATAGTAATTATAGCAGTTATAGTAGACTAATAGTAGCTAGAAACCTTAGTAATTAAGATAGATAGTCTACCTCTATAGAGATAGTTATAAATTCGAGTAGTATTTATATATTAACTCAGCGCTACGTTTATTAGGCTGGTAGTTAGATTAAGATATTAAGCAGAGATTTTAAGAGTTTAGGATATTAAGATCTTCTAGGTTAAAGGTACTCTATAATACTAAAAAGTAACTAGTAGTATTAGCAGGCTCTATAAGCTCTATAATAGTTTTAGTACTAGTATTAAGTATAATAAAAAAATAGGATAATAGGTGTTAACTATTAGGACCAGCTGTAACAGCAGCTCTAAATCTAAGTCGATTAGTAAAATCTATAATAGCTTTAACTCTATAGCTTAGAGCTATATAGGTTAAATAATATTAGTATTAGCTATTATTACTTAATAGATAGATTATAGACTCTAGCTTAAATACCTATATTACTAATAGTAAGTTTTATAGCTAGAGAATAATACAGTAGCCTGGACTAGATAACTATATATATATAGGAGGACAGCTGCTACTAATTTAAAAATAGAAAGAAGTCTAGTTATAAATATAGACGCCTGCTAGAATTAAGACTATCCTACTCTTATATATAGTATATATCTTAGAGATGTTTATAAGCGTAGTTAGTCTCTTATACTATAGTATAGTAGGGATCTATTTTAACTTAAGATAAGACTATCTATATTAGATAGATCTATTAAATATTATATACTATCTTAGGCGCACGTCTAGGTATTAGCTAATAGATATAGAAGATAGTATAGTATAGACTAAAGCCTTCTTATATAGCTTATAAGCAGCTAGAACTTACACCTATATAAGCTTATAGGATATTTAGCTATACTAGCTAGAAGGTAGTCGCTTATCTACCTGCTTATATTAACAGGCTTAAGTTAATTAAGTAGTAGTAGGAGGTATAGTAGTAGTAGCAGTAGTAGTAGAGAAATTAAGCTTTAAAGTAGACAGAATATACTATCTATATCTAGTCTAAGCTCTATAAGATAGTAAGTAGGAGAGCTCTTTAAAAACTAGTCTAGAAACTATTTAAGAAACTAGGGATAGATTTAGTTTAGATATATAATCGGTTAGAGCGCTACTATAATAGAAACCTCTAGATGTTCTATATAGTCTACTAGTATAGTAGGTAGTATAAGGCCTACTACCTACTAAATAAGAATATAATAACGTTACAATATATAGTATAGAAATTGCTAGTTAAACTTAAAGCTTAGTTTAATATATAGGTTAAAGCTATTAGGCTTAATAGCAAGCGCAGATATTCTAAGATACTTAATATCTTTAAGAACCTAAGAATCTTAGTAGAACTATAAGTAGAGTATACTAAGGAGTAGAATAGTTTAATAGAGAGAGTAGGGCAGTCGCTAGTCGTATAGGAAAGAGCTATAAGAATAGACGCAGGGCTACTAATAGAAGTATTAAACAAGTGCCTACTCTTAATAGTCTATCTCCTCAATCGCACGCCGACCGAAACTCTAGACTAGTATATCCTATATAAGGTAGTACGCGGAACTAGACCGTTAGTAACTTATCTTAATATACTAGAAGTTAAGGTATATATCCTAAATTATTACTTATACTAGAAAGAAAAGCTGTAATCTCGCGCGCTAATTAGATACCTCGTAGAATATAATTCTACAAATATCTATCGCATCTAGATACTAGAGCTAGATAGAGTTATTAGGACTAGAGATATTATTCTACTACCTGCAGAATTACATAAAGATCTTATCTTTCTAGATAAGTAGATACTATGTCTAGCAGCCGTAGTATTTAATATTAAAGAGAGCTGTAAGCTGAATAATATAGAGCTTAAATAGATACTAGATTAATCAACTCCTTAATCGCGTAAGGAGATACTAGATAATAAATTTAAGTAGCTTAAATAGGAGTTAGGTTAGTAATAATTAAGTAAGCTAGCTAGAGTAGAGTATCTAGCAGTTAGCAGTATTATAATACTAGAAGATACCCTAGAATTACGTAGTTAAGACGATCACGACAAGCATCTAGAAGTAATAACTAGCCTCTTTAAGGGCTAGTATTAGATTAAGCTAGAAGTAGAGGCTTTAGACCAACAATTAAATAATATAAATAGACGCGACGAAATTAGTAGTTAGCTTAATACTAGAAATATTATAGAGACTAGAACTTGTAGAATACTCTATATATACTATATAGTATTTATAGAAGTATTATAGTAGAAGACGAGTAGTAATATACTAGCTAATTAGCCTAGGATTAGTCTATATAGAGATTAGCTGCTACCTCTACTAAAGTAATAGAAGTAGTTTAAAAGGTATCTATTTAGAATTGAATTTAAGAAAGTAGTAGTAGTAGAGCTTTAGAGCTACTATAGTAAGGGCTGTCTAGTTTATATAATAAAGACTAAAGCTAGTATACAGCTAGAGATTAAGCTTCTACTACTAATATAGATATTTGTATACAAATTTAATAAGAATAGATATCTATATAAGTTTAAAGCTAGGCTAGTTATTAGAAAAGACCTATAGTAGGACTGGGGAAATATATATACAGCTACTCTAGCAGTACGAGTATTCCGATTCTTAGTTACTCTAACAGTAGCTTTTAGACTATACGCCTATTAATACGATATTACTAATACTTTCTTAAATATACTATTAGACAGACTAATATATATCTATATACTAGAAGGATTTATATAGAAGTTAGGTAAGCTAGTAGAGATAAGAAAAGCTCTCTATAGCCTGAGAGATACTCCTCTACTCTAGTATAAATACCTTAAGAGCTCGCTGCTTAAACTAGAACTATAGCTAATTTAGGAGGTTCTATATCTATTTAGAAGTAAGAGCTTAATAGTATTCTTCTACGTTAATAATATAGTTATTCTAGTTTATCTAGACTATCTTACTATATATTAGTAATTTAAAGCAGGCTTAAAATTATAGTATAAGCTACGCTTACTTAAACAGCTTAAGTAGTTCCTAAGAATTAGAATAGTTTAAGACTAGAATGCAGGCAGAATTTAACTTAGTTAAAACTCGTTTATTAATAAGGTCGCAGCTAAGTATAGACTATAGAAGTAGGGGTAGAGAAGCTACCCTATAGTACCTCTAGTTAATAACTACTTAGTATTAAGTATAGAAGAGCTAAACTATTAGAGAACTAGATATTATTAGTAGCTAGTCGGATCTCTAAGATATCTAGTAGTTTATATACGCCTAGACATCTTAAGAGTTTATTTAACTCTAATAACCTATCTTAAGAATCTAGAATAGAATTATATTTAAGTAGTAGAGCACGTTTAGAGATATATAATTAGTATAAGAGGGCTAAGCTTATAAGCATCTAGACTAGATTAGAAAAATACAACCTACCTTAGCGACGAGCTACTATTCTATAGAGTATTAGACGCAGTATTCGCGGATAATTAAGAGACGCGTTGTAGCTTGTAAAGCTATCTATTTAAGCTTTATAGCCTGCCTATTAACTAGAAAGTAATAATATAGTACTTAGTTACTAAGTCGACGACTAAGGCTGAACTACTAGCTCTATCCGTAACAGGCAGCAAGTTATAATAGTAGACTAGAATCTTCAATCACGTAAGGTTTAGTATAGAAATAGTTTTCACGCTATTTTATAATAATTAGCAAATAGTAGGTATTACTACTAAAGTAGTAGATAGACTATAGACTAGATTACGTTATATAGATACTTATTAGATGTAGATTTGATAAGAAGTTAAAGTAGAAAGGTTATAGGTTAGCTAGAAGCCGACGAACTAGATACCAGCAGATAGTTTTATAAAGGTACTACTTAAGTAGAAGTACCTTACCTTTTTAAAGCAGCTTAGTCTTATAGAGGTACTTAAACTAGTTGACTAGAAGGCAGCTTTGCTATTTACTACAGCTGGGGGGGTATATTACAGCTAAGCTATTTATAGTTAGCTTCTTAGCAGGTCTAGGGATATATATATAGTATATCTCGCATTTCTAGTTAATAAACGCAGTTTTCTAATCCTTATTAGAGCTAGCTAGCTCTAATAATATAAACTATAATAACTTCTATTAGTTTATCTAAATAAAGACTTTAGTCTATTAATATATATAATTATATCTTAAGCTTACTAAATATAATTATAACCTTATCTACTAATCTAGTAAACTTAACCTAGCTAATAGATTATTATATTAACTAGATTATATAAAAGAAGTATAGGTACCTTTAAAGAAGTTTAATATAAGATATATTGTTAGAGCTGGCTGGCTCTAATTAGAGTTGGAAAAACTGCGTCTATTAACTAGAAATACGAGATATACTATATATATATTCTTAGACCTGCTAAGAGACTAACTATAAATAGCTTAGCTGTAATATACCCCCCTAGCTATAGTAAATAGTAAAGCTGCCTTCTAGTTAACTAGTCTAGGTACCTTTATATAGTTATAATATATCCCCCCAGCTGTAGTAAATAGTAAAGCTACCTTCTAGTTAACTAGTCTAGTTACTTTTATAAGACCGAGCTACTTTAAAAAGGTAAGGTGCTTCTGCTTAGGTAGTACCTTTATAAAACCGTCTGCTAGTATTTAGTTCGTTAGCTTCCAGCTAACCTATAATCTTCCTACTTTAACTTCTTGTCGAATCTACATCTAATAAGTATCTATATAATATAGCCTAGTCTATAGTCTATCTACTACTTTAGTAGTAATACCTACTATCTACTAATTATTATAAAATAGCGTAGAGATTATTTCTATACTAAACCCTACGTAATTAAAAACCCTAGTCTACTATTACAGCTCGCTACCTACTATAGATAGAGCTAACAGCTTAGCCTCAGTTATTAACTTAGTAACTAAGCGTTATATTATCGCTTTCTAGTCGATAAGTAGGCTATAAAACTTAAATAGGTAGCTTTATAAGCTATAACGCGTTTTTTAATTATCTGTAAACGCTACGTCTAATACTTTATAAAATAGTAACTTACGTTTATTACTAAGGTAGGTTGTATTTTTCTAATCTAGTCTAGATATTTATAAGCCTAGCCCTCTCGTACTAATTATATATCTCTAGACGTACTCTACTACTCAAATATAACTCTATCCTAGATTCTTAAAATAGGTTACTAGAACTAAGTAAGCTTTTAAGATATCTGGGCGCGTATAAACTGCTAGATATCTTAGAAATCCAACTAGCTGCTAATAATATTTAGTTCTCTAATAGTTTAGCTCTTCTATACTTAATACTAGGTAGTTATTAACTAGAGGTACTACAGGATAGCTTCTCTACCCCTACTTCTACAGTCTATACTTAGCTATAACCTTATTAATAAACGAGTCTTAACTAAGCTAGATTCTACCTATATCCTAGTCTTAGACTATTCTAATTTCTAGAAACTACTAGAGCTATCTAAATAAGCGTAGCTTATACTGCAATTTTAAGCCTACTTTAAATTACTAATACGTAGTAAAGTAGTCTAGATAAACTAGGATAACTATATTATTAATATAGAAGAATACTATTAGGCTCTTACTTCTAAATAGATATAGGACCTTTTAGATTAGTTATAGTCCTAGCTTAAGCAGCGAGCTCTTAAGGTACTTATATTAGAGTAGAGGAGTATCTCTAGCAGCTTACCTAGCTCCTATATAAATCCTTCTAGTATATAGGCGTATATTAGTCTATCTAGCAGTATATTTAAGAAAGTGTTAGTAATATTGTATTAATAGGCGTATAGTCTAAAAGCTACTACTAGAGCGACTAGAAATCGGAATACTTATACTACTAGAGTAGCTATATATATATCTCCCCAGTTCTACTATAGGTCTTTTCTAATAACTAACCTAGCTTTAAACTTATATAGATATCTATCCTTATTAAATTTATATATAAATACCTATATTAGTAGTAGAAGCTTAATCTCTAGCTATATATTAGCTCTAGTCTCTATCGTATAAACTAGACAGCCCTTATTACAGCAGCTCTAAAACTCTACTGCTACTGCTTTCTTAAATTCAATTCTAAATAGATACCTCTTAAGCTGCTTCTATTACTTTAGTAGAGGTGGCAGCTAATCTCTATATAGACTAATTCTAGGCTAATTAGCTAGTATATTACTACTTATCTTCTACTATAACGTTTCTATAAACGCTGTATAGTATATATAGGGTATTCTACGAGTTCTAGTCTCTATAATATTTCTAGTATTAAGCTGACTACTAATTTCGTCGTATCTATTTATATTATTTAATTGTTAGTTTAGAGCCTCTGCTTCTAGCTTAATCTAATACTAGCTCTTAGAGAGGCTAGTTATTACCTCTAAATACTCGTCGCGATCGTTTTAACTACGCGGTTTTAGGGTATTTTCTAGTATTATAATACCGCTAACTATTAGATACTCTACTCTAGCTAGCTTGCTTAATTATTACTAACCTAGCTCCTACTTAAGCTACTTCTTAATCTACTACTTAAGCTTATTATCTAGTATTTTCTTGCGCGATTAAGCTATTAATTAATCTAGTATCTATTTAAGCTCTATATTATTCAGCTTACAACTCTCCTTAATATTAAGTACTATAGCTACTAGACGTAGTATCTACTTATCTAGAAAGATAAGATCTTTATATAATTCTGCAGGTAGTAGAATAATATCTCTAATCCTAATAACTCTATCTAGCTTTAGTATCTAGATATAATAGATATTTGTAGAGTTATATCCTATAAAGTGTCCGATTAGTATATAAGATTACAACTTCTCTCCCTAGTATAGGTAATAATTCAGGATATATACCTTAACTTCTAGTATACTAAAATAAGCTACTAACGGTCTAGTTCCGCATACTACCTTATATAGAGTATACTAGTCCAGAGCTTCGGTCGGCGTATAATTAAGGAGATAGACTGCTAAGAGCAGGTACTTATTTAATACCTCTATTAGTAGCCCTGCGTCTATCCTTATAGCTCTTCCCCGTACGACTAGCAACTACCCTACTCTCTCTATTAGACTATTCTGCTCCTTAGTATACTCTACTTATAGTTCTACTAAGATTCTTAGGTTCTTAAAAATATTAAGTATTTTAGAATATCCGCGCTTACTATTAAGCCTAACAGCTTTAACCTACGCGTTAAACTAAGCTTTAAACTTAACTAGTAATCTCTATATTATACGTTATAATATTATTATATTCTTATTTAATAGGTAGTAGGCCTTATACTACCTACTATACTAGTAGACTATATAGAATATCTAGAAGTCTCTATTATAGCAGCGCTCTAACCGATTGTGTATCTAGACTAAATCTATCCCTAGTCTCTTAAATAGTCCCTAGACTGGTTCTTAAGAAGCTCTTCTACTTACTATCTTATAGAGCTTAGACTAGATATAGACGGTATATTCTATCTACTTTAGAGCTTAATTTCTCTGCTGCTGCTGCTACTGCTACTACACCCCCTGCTACTACTTAATTAACTTAAGCCCGTTAATATAAGTAGGTAGATAAACAACTACCTTCTAGCTAGTATAGCCGAATACCCTATAAGCTTATATAGGTGTAAGTTTTAGCTGCTTACGAGCTGTATAGGAAGGCCTTAATCTATACTATACTATATATACTGATAGAGATAGTTGTATACTATCCTCTATATCTATTAGCTAATACCCGGACGTACGCCTGAGATAGTATATAATATTCGACGGATCTATCTAATATAGATAGTCTCGTCCTAAATTAAAATAGATCCCTACTATACTATAATATAAGAGACTAACTATACTTATAAATATCTCTAGGATATATACTACGTATAAGAGCAGGATAGTCTTAATTCTAGTAGACGTCTACACCTACAGCTAGACTTCTCCCTATTCTTAAATTAGTAGCAGCTGTCCCCCTATATATATATAGTCGTCTAGTCTAGACTACTATATCGTTCTCTAGCTATAAAACTTGCTGTTAGTAATATAGGTATTTAAGCTAGGGTCTATAATCTATCTATTAAGTAGTAATAGCTAATACTAATATTACTTAGCCTATATAACTCTAAGCTATAGAGTTAAAGCTGCTATAGATTTTACTAATTAACTTAGGTTTAGAGCTACTATTATAGCTAGTCCTAATAGTTAACGCCTATTATCCCATCTTTTTATTATACTTAGTACTGGTGCTAAGACTATTATAGAGCCTATAGAGCCTACTAATACTACTAGTTACTTTTTAATATTATAGAGCACCTTTAACCTAGAAGATCTTAATATCCTAAGCTCCTAGAATCTCTACTTAATATCTTAATCTAGCTACTAGCCTAATAGGCGTAGTACTAAGTTAATATATAGATACTACTTAAATTTATAACTATCTCTACAGAGGTAGACTATCTATCTTAATTACTAAAGTTTCTAGCTACTATTAGTCTACTACAACTACTATAGTTATTATAATATAATACTAAACGTTATAAACGTCCCTAGCTCTAATATAACTAGTCTAGTACGACGATAGTATAACGTATACTATACTACTAGGTCTGAGATACTTATATATAGCTTATTATCTACTTTAGACTTGATAAGCAGTAATAGCTTATTTACTACCTAGCTATCGTTTAAGCTCTTAATTACGAGAATAAAGTTCTACTAAGCTCGATTCCCCTATACTTCTAGTATATTTACTAGGCTTATAACGCGCGTTGTTTTAAGCTAATCCTTAAACTAGGTATCTAAGTTCCCCTTTCTTAGTCGTATCTTAAGCGTCTAGTATTAAGCCTATAGTTGCATACTACGCTTAGCTTTACTTAGGTAGAGATACTTCTTAAGAGTCTATAATCGATCGTATATAGTCTTACAGTTTGCAATTAGATAGATATATTAAGCTACTATCGTCCTCAATATCTCCTACGTGAATTCTCTAAGAGCCTTCTCTTTCTACAGCTACCGCGCCTTACTATAGCTGTACGTTCTATATTAGGCTTTATATCTTACCAATTCTTAATCAGTCAGATCTATAATATCTACTTTAGCATCTACTACCTCAGTATTACTATCTATTCTATAGAAATCTCTGAACTACTTCTTAATTAGCTTTTTAGCATCTAGTCGAAGGACTAGCTCTTTACTAAGGTCTGGATCTACGTATTTCTAGAGCTGGTTCCGGTCCGCGCTGTCCTTCTGTAGAAATAGCTACTACGTCTAATACTCTAGCTTATTAAGAATAACTATAGCCTTAATAATAAGTAGGTCTAATTCTATTATCTTTTTAATATACTATATTACGTTAATCTATTAAAGTTTCTACTACAACTAGTTCTAAGCTCTCTAGCTTCCTAGCTAGCTTAGCATCGTTAAGGTGACTAAGGTTTTAATAAATAAGATATAATTAACTAACTAAGCCTATATTAATTAGTTCTAGTCTATCTATATAGAATATAGTAGTAGTTAAAGGGCTTCCGGGCTTATAACTGTTAGAGCTAGCTAGCTCTAATTAGAGTTAGAAAAACTACGTCTATTAACTAGAAATATGAGATATACTATATATATATCTCTAGACCTGCTAAGAGGCTAACTATAAATAGCTTAGCTGTAATATACCCCCCCAGCTGTAGTAAATAGCAAAGCTGCCTTCTAGTTAACTGGTCTAGATACCTTTATATAGCCGTAATATATATTAAACCTATATACGCTAAGATTAGCTTAAAAAGAGTAGAAAGAACTAATTTAAACTAAAATAATAGTATTAAAATTCTTAGGATTTTAGTAGTAGTAATCTATATATAGACTACTTAGAAAGATTTTTCTCCTACCTAAAAAGTAGAAGAGACCTTTTCCTTAGACTAAGAATACTATAATAGCCTAGAGTAGGCTAAAAAAGGTAATAAAGGGAAGATAGAGCTAATAATACTCTAAAAGAGATAAAACGCCCTTAATTAGGTATATAACTACTCTATAGTAGGTTATAGAGGATAGATAAAAATATATAAAAGAGTATCGTGTTAATTTTAGTAGAAAGGTATAAGAGATAATATTAAAGCCTACTATTAGGATTATTTAAGGTATAGAAGAGTAAAAACTTCTAGATATAAGCCTTATAGCCTATTATAACTATTACCTATACTAAGTAGACTATAAGAGTAAGTTATATTCGATTTTATTATATAACTCCCTCTAAGTCTATTCTTTAGTTAAGTATATAACTTAATTATAGTTATTATTAACTAGTTAACTAAAATAGCTTATTATATCTCTACTATTTCTATCTAAACTATAGAAAACCTAATATAGGTCTAGATATACGATATTATCTAACTATAGTATTCTAATAAAGTTAAAATCTTAGAAAACCTTTTACTATTATTTAGTATCTTAGTAAGGTTTTAATTTAGCTTATTATCTAGAGACTAATAGATTAATAGAAAGATAAAACTAGATATTTAAATAATATTTATATTATTTCTACTACTTAGAGTAAAATAATTAGGTAGTTTAACTATCTATAGCGGAGTTTATATATAATAATAGCGTTTATATAACTACTACTATCTTACCTTTTTATACTTACTATAGTATAGATCCTTAAAGACTTAATTAATTAGGCGAGCTTTTAAGAGAAAGATAAGCTCCTTTAGTAAGAAGTATAATGTTATAGACGCTTACGCGTAGTTGGTTAATTATACTTTAGATAGTTAACTCTATTACTATGTATTATATATAAATATTAAAATGTTATATAAAGAATAGAGATATCTATATTATATAGGTTTTTATAGGGGCTAGGTCTGTACTACTATACAGGCTAGCTGGGTCGGCAAAACCTTCCTCTATCGTAGTTAAAATAAGTCGGTTATATTCTAGCTAGCAGCTAATAGCTATCGCTAGCAGCTAGTTTAGATATTATAGTAAGGGTAGTATAGGTGTAGAGGTATTACGGTATTACTATAATAGTACCCCCCTTTTAGTTATAAACTCCTACAAGTTAGGTCTTTATATTATATTTAGGTTATTTATAATTAAATAGTAGTTATTAATACTAGCGTTAGTTAAGATTGTAGGTATATTAGCGCGATCAGTTATTATCGTATAGTAGTATTATACTAGGGATTAGGTCGGTTCGGTTTATATAGTAGTACTATACTAGGGATTAGTAGTAGTATTATTACTAGTATTATATTGGTATAGTATTATTATAGGCGTTTAAGAATATACTTAGATTAGACTCTAGCGCCTAATTAAGAATCTAGACGTAATATTATATTTAGGTCTTATTTATTTAGGTTTCTAGCGTAGTAATCTTCTACGGCAGTTGTCTCAGCAAAGTTACTAGCCGGGTACTATTCTAGGTTGTGATAGCTAGTCTACTTAACTAGGTATTTATGCCGGCGTCTCTATCGGTTGTAGTAGAAGTCTTCTATTCGCTCGACGCGGTATTCCAGTTCTCTACTAATCTTAATAGGTTTAGGGTTGTGTACTTATTAACTAGATAAGTAGTTAGACGACTTAGGTGCTAGCTATAATAGTAATATATGGAATATAGGATATATTTTAGCTGATTTAAATAGCTTTAATCTATAAGTATACGAGAATACCTTTGCGATAACTTTATAGGGGTTTATATTCTTCTAGTTAAACTTTTTCGACAGTCTTCGTGTGCGTATATTCCTAGCGTCTAGCTAGACTAGATTACTAACCTAGTAGTTAGAGGCTAGTATGCGCTTGCGGTTAGTATACTCTTATTAGAATACTTATACTTAGGTAAGTTCTTCTCTAATATACTCTATAATATCCTTTATCTTATTAACTAGTCTATTAGCTTTCTAGGCTATTAGGGACTGTTTTAGCGGTTAATAGATTCTTATAGGCGGCTCGAAGCTTATTTAAGAGTGCTGGCTAAAGCAGGCTAGAAATGGGGAGACTTTTATTAATTTAGATACTATATTGTTCGCTTTAAACTGCGCTGTTAGCAGCTATTCAATCTAGTTATCTTATTCGTAGCTAGTATAGGCTTAGAGAACTTGTTCTATTACTACATTAGCATTCTCTATCTAGCTATTAGTCTTTAAATAGAAGCTGGTTAATATACGCGTATTAATTTATAGCTGTCTATAGAACTCTTAGTAGAAGATAGAGATAAACTATATCCTACAGTCGAACGTAATAGTACGTAGTAGTCTATAGTAAACCTATATATAGCGACAGAACAGTCGGACGATATTAGGAGCTTCGATTCTTACGTATAGTATTAGGTATCTATACTTACTAAGCCTATTAACTACTACTATAATATTTATACAACCTTCTAATTCTAGTAGATTAGTTATAAAGTCTATAGAAATATCTTAAAACCTTTATTTAGGTATAGGTAATAGTTTTAGTAATCTATAGTACTTCTTTTTAGAAGCTTTACTTCTTTAGTATATATAATAATAGTCTATATATTATTATATCGAGTCGAATATCTTTAACTAATAGTACTTACGCTAGAGTAGTTCTAAGGTCTTTTCTTAACTAAGGTGTCTACTAGACAGCAAGTTATAGATAGCTTATAGTAGCTTAAGCTTTAGCTTATTATAGTCTAGTACTATAAGTCGATCTTAGTAGTATAGTCGGTTATTACGTTTTTTATAATCAGCTAGAGTTAGAAGTTTAGATCGATAGGTTCTTTCTCTTAGTAGCTTTAGGGTATCTTAGATTAGATTATTATTCGGGTATTCTTCGTCGATAATCTCTATAATCGATCGGCCTACTTCTATTTATTAGAATAGTTTAGGACGAAGTAATATCTATTAACAACTTCTATAGACCTCTTCTTATATAAGCTTATTTTATAACCTTTAAGTTAAGGTATTAGGCTTTTCTCTAAGTTTTCCGGGTTAGTATATAATACTAAAGTTAAACCTTAACAGATATTTTAACTAACAGGCTTATTAGTAGCTTAATTACTTTATTATTATAAAGTACTGTAGGTTCTTATAATTGTTTAGCACTTCTATAGAAAATACTGCGCCTTCTAATTCGGGCCTCTATTACTTAAAATATTAGATAATTACGAGTAGTTCCTTATTATATATCTTATAGTTACCTTTAGCAGGGTTTATATACTTAGAGAAGTAGGTAATAGGTCTTAGTTTACTATTAGCGCCTTTCTAGGACAGTACGCCGGCTGTTATAAAGTTAGACACGTTGGCTTCTACTACTATTAGCAGCTTAGGGTTAAAGTATTAGAGAATTAGTATAGAAATAAAGGCATTCTTTAGGTAGTTAAAGGAATATTAATAGCTATTATTCCAGTTAAATCGAGTGTTCTTCTTAGTTAGGGCTACTAAGGGGGAGACTTTCTATAAGAAGTTGCTAATAAATTGTTAGTAAAAGTTTACGAAGCTTATAAAGGCTTAAATATCTTTTATATTCTTAGAATATTTCTAGTTAATAATTATTTCTACCTTCTTTAGGTCTATATAGATCCCTTCTATAGTAATTATATACCCTAGGTAGGTTACTTCTAACTAGTAGAACTTATACTTATCTATATTAAGCTGTAGACTATTCGCTTTTAAGGCTTTAAGAACTAGCTAAATATACTACTTATAATCCTTTAGATTTTTACTAAATATTAGAATATTGTTAATATAGGTAGTATAGAATATATTAAGGTATAGTTTTAGCACGTTATTTATAAAGTACTAGAACGTACTTAGAGTATTAGCTAGGCTAAAGGGTATTACTAGGTATTTAAATAGCCTGTAGTATATATAAAAGATAGTCTTCTATTCATCTCTTTTAGCAATCTTTAGCTTATTAAACACGGTAATAATATTAAGTTTTATATAGTACTTAGTCTTACTAAATCGGGTTAATATTTCTTAGATTAGTAGAATCGGGTATTAGTTCTTAATAGTAATAGTATTTAGGGCTCTGTAGTCTATATAGAATTAGAAACTACCTCTAGGTTTCTTTATAAAGATTATAGATACAGCTATTAGTAATAAGCTTACTCTAATAAATCCCTTAGATAAGTTCTTGTTAAGGTACTTTTTTAATACCTTCAGCTCGTTCTAGGACATCCTATAGAGTAGACTAAAGCTAGTTTACTTACTATTCTCTAGTTTAATCTTATAATCGTATAGTTATTATTTAAGTAGTTTATCTATATTTTTATATAAGAAGACGGTTAATAGGTTATAGTATTCTTTAGGTACTTTAGTAATAGGGTTAGTATATACCTTTAGGGCTAGAGCCTTATTAATATTAACTATTAATATAGTAAAGATTTTATAGTTAGATTACTAGAAGAGTTAAACTAGTAGTATAGCGCCTATATAGTATATATCTAGCTATAGTATAGACTTTAAGTATTTAGGCTTAGACAGGTCTTCTTAGCTATAATCTTCGTTTAAGGTTAGATTGGTTTTAGTTTTAAGTTCTTTTAACTAGCGTAGTATTTTAGATAGCTAGTAATTATATCAGGTATAGTTTAACAGGCGGAGCTTTAAATAGTACTACCTAAGCTTTAAGCTATATAGGGGTTATAAATTAATTACTTTAAAGTCTCCTTTTATATTAGATTTAGATAGTTTATAGTTTTTAATAACCGTTTAAATAGCTTATTAGTAGACGGTAGTACTAGTAGATTATAAGTATTAAGTTAGGTATCGGTTAGTGGTAAAGACTAGCTATTTATTCTTATAGTCTAGGTTTATATAATACTTATATATCTATAGCTGTCTTAGAATTAACTAGTATTTTTCTAGTATAGTTATATAGAAATATACTATCTCTAAATAGTTTAGGTATTAGAGGGTTAGAGTAACTAAGTAGGAGATAGTCCTCTTATAGAGGACTTCTCTATTAAAGCCGGTTAGGTATAGATTATATAAGAGTTATATCTTTTAGAATTTTAGAGTATATATAAAATCTCTATAGATATAGCTATAATTAGTAGCCCTAGTATTAATAAAAATATTAATATCTTACTAGACTAAGTTTTAATAGATCGAAAAAGGAGTTAGAATCTAGTAGTCCTATAACTATTTTTATAGGGGCTAGTTCTATAAATATATAGAGATTTAGTATAGGCGTAGTCTTAAAAGGTAATTTACTTCCAGGACGGACCTTTTAGTAATATTCTAGTTAGTAAGACTAGCTACGTTTAAGAGTAAGAATAACAGCCTTATCTATAAAATAACAAGCGTATTAAGGATTAGTTAGAGGATTAGTTAGAGAATCGAGAGTAGGATCTATAGGGTATAATAGGGCTCTAAGACCCTTAATAGATTAATAGTAGAGGGGCGCTGTATTCTAGTAAAATATATCTCTTACTACTATATTTATAACAGCATCCTTTATAGCAGCACCTTTCTTATTTATTAGAGCCTATAAGCGTGTAGCTAGAAGTATTAAGTTCTATAGCGTTCGGGTCCTTCTAGTAAGTAGTATAATACTTCAGTTATTTATAGTAGTTGCCGGGTAGGTAATATAGATTAGTATTATATAAGGAAATTAGGTTAGTGTAGTTATTTAGGGTGCTAGGTATTATAATACTAATTATAGCACGGCGGAGTTTATTAGAGAGAAAATGTTGGAGATATATAATTTATCCGATCTTATTTAGTTTAGTATCTACAATTAGGCGTCGGAATTTAGTAAAGTAAGTAGGGAACCTGCTTTAGCCTTATTTTAAGGTTTCTAGCTTACTCTATACTGTAGTCTCCTTGTTCCGGTCGCTATAGGTAGATTCTAAGAAGGTGACCAAGCTGTCTATAGAGTTGATATCCTTATCTATTAATAGGTTAACTAATATTACTAGATCTTATTCTAGGCGGGAATAGATATATAGAAGGCGGGTACGTTTAGTTGGGTATTAGTCAGCATTTCCTTCTAGTTTATAGCGGAGCTTTCTAACAAAGTATAAAAGCTCTAAACGTTTACTAGAAAATATTAGAGGGTTAGATAAGTAGTTAGAATAGAAATACGGGTTATACGTAGTTTTAGGCGGATTAGAGGTTAATGTAGGTATCTGTTTAAAAGTTAGAGTTATAGGCTGAGTTAGGCTAAAAGTAGGTAATAGTTCTATCACTATTAATATACTAGTAGCTAGTAGAGGGGTAGCTGTTTAGCAGCTACTAAATTCCCTTTATATCGCTTTAAGGTCTAACTTATAGCAGTTCTCTTAGGTTACTAAGGCCTCTACTAGCATCTTATTCTTCTGCTATAAAGAGTTCAGCTTACCCTAGATCTCTTTAAGCATGCTAATAAGCGCGTTCTTATCTATAGTATATAATAGTAGATAATGTAATATAATATTATAGACGCTTATATATAGTTAGTTAATCGTACTTTAGATAGTTAACTCTATTACTATATACTATATATAAATATTAAGATATTGCGTAAAGAATAGAGATATCTATATTATATAGGTTTTTATAGAGGCTAGGTCTATACTACTATACGGGCTAGCCGGGTCGGCGAAACCTTCCTCTATCGTGGTTAAGATAAGTCGGTTATATTCCAGCTAGCAGCTGATAGCTGTTGCTAGCAGCTGGTTCGGGTATTATAGTAAGAGTAGTATAGGTGTAGAGGTGTCGCGGTATTACTGTAATATATAATAGCTAAAGTACTAGTATTATAAAGTAAATATAAAGCGAAGATTAGTATTATAGTAGCTTATTAAAAGAAATACGTAGATAAGAAGAAAATATACTTATCTCTAGTAGTAGGAAATAAGTTACTAGTATTAAATCGATATATTAAATTAACCTATTCTAAAAAGAAATTAGATTAGAAGTATTTTAGACCTAATATAATAATAAAGGTATTATAGACGCTTATATACAGTTAGTTAATTATACTTTAGATAGTTAACTCTATTACTATATACTATATATAAATATTAAAATATTATATAAAGAATAGAGATATTTATATTATATAGGTTTTTATAGGAGCTAGGTCTATACTACTATATAGGCTAATTAGGTCGGCGAAACCTTCCTCTATTATAGTTATAATAAGTTAGTTATATTCTAGCTAGTAGCTAATAGCTATTACTAACAGCTAGTTTAAGTATTATAGTAAGAGTAGTATAGGTATAGAGATATTATAGTATTACTATAATAGTACCTCTCTTTTAGTTATAAGCTTCTATAAGTTAGGTTTTTATATTATATTTAGGTTATTTATAATTAAGTAGTAGTTATTAATACTAGTATTAGTTAAGGTTATAGGTATATTAGTATAATTAGTTATTATTATATAGTAGTACTATACTAGAGATTAAATCGGTTTAATTTATATAGTAGTATTATAATAAGGATTAAGTTAGATTATAGATATATTAGCGCGATTAGTTATTATTATATAGTAGTACTATTATAAGCGTTTAAATATATACTTAAGTTAGATTCTAAACGCTTAATTAAGAATTAGATATAATATTATATTTAGGTCTTATTTATTTAAGTTTCTAATATAGTAATCTTCTACGGTAGTTATTTTAGTAAAGTTACTAGCTAGGTACTATTCTAGGTTATAATAGCTAGTTTATTTAACTAGGTATTTATACTAGTATCTCTATTAGTTATAGTAGAGGTCTTCTATTTACTTAATAAACTATTCTAGTTTTCTATTAATTTTAATAGGTTTAGAGTTATATACTTATTAACTAGACAAGTAGTTAAATAACCTAAATACTAGCTATAATAATAATATATAGAATATAGAATATATTTTAACTAATTTAGGTAACTTTAATCTATAAGTATATAAAAATATCTTTATAATAATCTTATAAGGACTTATATTCTTCTAGTTAAACTTTTTTAATAGTTTTTAGGTATATATATTTCTAGTATCTAACTAAACTAAATTATTAATCTAGTAGTTAGAGGTTAATATATACTTATAGTTAGCGTACTTTTATTAGAATACTTATACCTAGGTAAGTTCTTCTCTAATATACTCTATAATATCCTTTATCTTATTAACTAGTCTATTAGCTTTCTAGGCTATTAAGGATTATTTTAGCGGTTAATAGATCCCTATAAGCAGCTTTAAGCCTATTTAAAGATACTAGCTAAAATAGACTAAAAATAGAGAAACTTTTATTAATTTAGATACTATATTATTTACTTTAAACTATACTGTTAGTAGCTATTTAATCTAGTTATCTTATTTATAGCTAGTATAGGCTTGGAGAACTTATTCTATTACTATATTAGTATTCTCTATCTAACTATTAATCTTTAAATAGAAGTTGGTTAATATATATATATTAATTTATAGCTATCTATAAAGCTTTTAGTAGAAGATAGAGATAAATTATATTCTACAGTTAGATATAATAGTATATAATAGTCTATAGTAAATCTATATATAATAATAGAATAGTCGAATAATATTTAAAGTTTCGATTCTTATATATAGTATTAAGTATCTATATTTACTAAGCCTATTAACTACTACTATAATATTTATACAACCTTCTAATTCTAGTAGATTAGTTATAAAGTTTATAGAAATATTTTAAAACCTTTATTTAGGTATAGGCAACAGTTTTAGTAATCTATAATACTTCTTTCTAAAAGTCTTATTTTTTTAATATATATAATAATAGCTTATATATTATTATACTAAGTTAAATATCCTTAACTAATAGTACTCGCGCTAGAGTAGTTCTAAAGTCTTTCCTCAACTAGGGTATCTATTAGATAATAAGTTATAGATAGCTTATAGCAGCTTAAACTTTAGCTTATTATAGTCTAATACTATAAGTCGATTTTAGTAGTATAATTAGTTGTTATACTCTTTATAGTTAGCTAGAATTAGAAGTTTAAATTAATAGGTTCCTTCTTTTAGTAGCTTTAAAATATTTTAAATTAGATTATCGTTCGGGTATTCTTCGTTAATAATTTCTATAATCGATTAATCTACTTCTATCTATTAGAATAGTTTAGGATAAAGTAATATCTATTAATAACCTCTATAGGCCTCTATTTATATAAGCTTATCTTATAACCTTTAAGTTAAAATATTAGATTTCTTTCTAAATTTTCTAGGTTAGTATATAATATTAAAGTTAAACCTTAATAGATATTTTAACTAATAGGTCTATTAGTAGTTTAACTACTTTATTATTATAAAGTACTATAGGTTCTTATAATTACTTAATACTTTTATAAGAAATACTATACCTTCTAATTCGGGCCTCTATTACTTAAAATATCGGATAATTATAAGTAGTTCCTTATTATATATCTTATAGTTGCTTTTAGTAGGGTTTATATACTTATAGAAGTAGGTAATAGATTTTAGTTTACTGTTAGCACTTCTCTAAAATAGTATACTAGCTATTATAAAGTTAAACATATTTGTTACTAACCTATATACTACTAGTATATGTAATAACCGCCGTTGCAGTTATATACACGCCGGAGCCTTATTTATATTAGATTAGTTAGAGGTAGTAGCTTTAGTAAAGAGAGAGTAGTAGAATTGCCTAGTTCTTCAAGTATAATAAATATATTCTTAGAAGTCTAACGTAGTAATAAGATAAATCTACAAGAATAACTATATAGGACTTAATCTCCTAAAGGAATTTTCCGTCTTATATAGTTAGGTCTAAGACTACTAAGCCTAGCCTATTAGGTCTATTAGGTCTATCAGGTCTATCCTACTATACCTAATACTTCTACCTTTATTATATATATAAGTTATACTATACCTTATTATCTACCTAATTATCTTCCTAGTTTCTATAGTTCTACTATTTACTATCCGATAATTAGTCCTTAATATATTTCTACCTATTATTATCTTATTAGCCCTCGTTTAAGTCGACCTATATAGTAGCTAATATTAGATTAAGCTCTAACTATAGAAGCGGTACCTCTTAGCATTCTATATTTATAATACCTACTCTCTCCTCTATAAGTTCGTCCTGAAGCTCTTTAATCTATTACCTTACCTATTCTATCTAAGTGTAGTATTCTACTATCTTTAGTAGCTTATTCTAGCTTCTAATACATTCTATATAGGTATAGTATAGTACTATATCTATATTTTTCTATTCTAGGGTTGGTACTTTATATATTCTAGTAGGTCCTACTTAACTCGCGAGTATAGCCCTATTCTTCCTTCTTTTCCCTTCCTACTATACTAAAGGTTTAACGCGAAAACACCGCTGCCTATAACTATTATACTAGCTACTTAATTTTTTACTAGGCGTAATAATAGATCTATTTTATTATTATTTAAACTATTAATCTATAAACTATAACTACTATAATAATACTACTATTTTTTCTATATATAAAGAGTATCTTTCTTAGAGTTTATCCTGCAACCTTTCTCTAACTAAGGATACTTTTCGCTGTTTCTTAGTAAATATATTAAAGGTCTATAAGAAGTCTACTTCTACTTATTAAGATTTTATAGCTGCTAAAAAAGAGGAGATTTATTACCTTAAAGAATCTACGCGTTACTGTTAGGCGGTTCTTTCTTATCTAAAGTATACTAAGAAACGCGTCCGTTCTCTAGAGGAGTATAGTCTAGATCTTAGAAAACGAGAGGTAAAGTTAATAGAAGAGTAAGAGAGGTTAGAGGAAGAGGAGAGGAGATCCGCTAAGTCTAAAATACTTTCTACTATCGCTCTAAATTCTGTATAAGAGGCTTCTTCTATATTACTACTACTATTACTTTCTAACTAAGCTCTTCTTAATAATCTATTATTCTAGCTTTCTAATAAAACTCCTTTAGCTTTATAGTATAGTTAGTTAGGTTCTATACTAGTTCCTATAAACTTTCCTCTTATAGGTATTCTTTCTACTTTACTAGATACTTCTACTAACGTCTAAACCGCTTTTTTACTAGTATATATTCTACTTTATATTCCTATTCTAGTTCTATATTAATAGTTTCTTATAGTAGTATATTATCTAGTACTAGTTCTAATTTTAATTTATAAATTACTAGGTATATCTTTATATTATTTAGTAGCCTTAATTTAAAATTTATAGGTTTAACCTATTCCTTAATTAGAAAAAGTCCTATCTTCTTATAATCTAACTTTTTTATAGGTCTCTTAGTCTTTAAGTTTTTTATTAATAAGAAAACTTTACCCCTCTTTTTAAAGGTTAGTTTCTTAATCCTTAACTTATTAGTCTATTCTACTATTTTAAGGTTTTTTAACTAAATCTTTTCTTTAAGCTAATTATAGATTTCCTTTATTTTCTTAGCTTTCTAGTCTACTAGTAGAACTGGAGATTCTTTCTTATTCTATTCCTAATATATAACAGCTTTTCGTCTATAGTTAGCTTTAAAGGGTATAGTCTCTATAGTACTTTAGGTTGTTTTATTATAGGCTATCTATATTATAGGTAATAATTTAACTTAATTATTTTATTATTTATTAATATACATCTTTAAATATATTTTTAAGTTCTAGTTAACTTACTCTATCTAACCGTCTATTTATAGGTAGAAGCTAGTTAATATCTATTATTAGATTTCTATCTTTTCTATCTATCCCTACTAGTATTTAGATATAAACAACTTATTTCTATCTAAGGTAATATACCTTAGAACTCTATATTCCGTGAATACTATATATAATAACTTATATACTAGTTTAGGTACTATTATTATTTCTAATACTAGTCTAAAGTATATATACTTTATTAGTTAATCTACTATATTTATAATCGTATTATATCTTCTTTCTAATTCTAGTTCTACTAATTCTAGTAATTTAGTTATAAAATCGATTGTAATCTATTCCTATAGTTCTTTAAGTATTTCTAATAGCTGTAAGAATCTATAAGACTTATATTTTACAGCCTTATTCTTTCCGCACTCTAAATACTTATAGAGTATATCTTATACTTCTTTTCTTATATTAGTAAGAGTAAAACTCTTCTTTAGCCTTTACTCTATTTCTACTACTTCTAAATATCCCTATTCTAGTAATTTATATAATTCTTTTATTATCTACTAATATATATATAGATATATATATAGTTATTTTTAAGTTGCGTTTTTAATTACCTTTACTTCTTTACTACTTATTAGATATTACTCTACTATCTATATATTCTTTAGCTTTTATTATTAAGTTTGCTCTAGTATAGTTAGTTTTATAATTTAGGCGACTCGTGGGTGGTTATATATAAGAGATCTATCTAATTCTTATCTTAGGATCGCATCTCTTTTATACCTTTTCTTAGTTATATAGTTAGTTCTACAACTCAGTGCGTTTATAGCTATATTTTCTAACCCTTTCTAGTATATTATCTTAAAGTTATAATCTGCTAGTTATTCTACCTATTATATTTATCTTTCTATAAGTTCTTTTATTATTGTAAAGTATATAAGGTTTTTATAATCTATCTAGACTTTAAATAGGTATTTAGTTCTTATTAAATATACTCGCCATTCTCTTAACACTTTAACTACTACTAATAGTTCTTTATCGTGTATATTGTAGTTGAATTCTTCTAGTTTCATTTTTCTTAAAAAGTAGGCTCGTAGCCTCTACTTTCTATCTTTATCTTACTAGCTTAAGTAAGCGCCTATTACTTTATCTAAAATATCTGTTTCCACTTAGAATTACTTTTCTAGATCTAGTATTTTTAGTATTAATACTAAGGTAAAATAGGCTTTTAATTCTTTAAAGGCTTTTTACTATACTTCTTATTATTTAAACCCTTTTTCTTTCTTAGTAATTTTTATTAAGGGTACTACTACTCTAGAGTATCTACTTATAAATTTTCTATAGAAATTCGCGAAGCTTAAAAAGGATTAAACTTATTTAATTAAAGTAGATACTAGTTATTCTAGTATTACTTTAACCTTTTCTTATTCTATTTTAATACTATCTCTAGATATCTAGAATCCTAGGAACCTTATTCCTATTTTATAAAACTCGTATTTTTCTAGGGTTATAAGTAACTTATACTCTTATAGTTTTACTAATACTCTTCTAATATATTCCTTGTACTCTCTTAGCAATCTATTTATATAGACTAGAATATTGTCTAAATATACCGTTATAAACACGTTTAAGTATTCTCTTAATATATTATTTATAACTGCTTAGAAGGTTACTAGTATATTTTTAAGTCTAAATAATATTACTAGATATTTAAAGAGACCTTCTCTTATTTTAAATACTATTTTCTATTTATAGCCCTCCTTTATCTAAATTTAGTAATATCCTTCCCTTATATTAAACTTTATAAACTACTTAGCTTCTTATAGTTAACTTATAAGTTCTATTATCCTGGGTAATAGATATCTATTTTTCTTAGTTATATTATTTAGTTGTTTATAGTTTATATATAACTTTAGTTTACCGTTCTTCTTAGGTATAAATAGTATTAGTAATACTATCTTACTCTAGCTTAGTTATATATACCCTCTTGCTAAATTCTTTTAGATATACTTTCTAAGTTCTTCTCTTTACTCTTAGTTTAAGTTGTATATTAGACTAGGTTTTAGTTTCTTTTTATCCTTAATAATAATCTTATAGTTATACTCCTTATATTTAAGTAACCTTCTATTCTCTACTTCTTTATATAGTCCTATAAATTTGCTATAATCCTCTTAGATTTCTAGAATATACTATCGTTCTATAATTCCTTATATACTTTTTAAACTATAATAATACCTAACGTCTATTTTATTTTCTTAAGATATCTAGCTATTATAGCTGCTAATACTCTTTATATTAACTATAGACCTAAGGGACGTCTTACTCTATACTATCCTACTATCTATTCTATTCTAGATCGGCTTTATAACTTATAAACTATTTCTTACTGCTAATCTACTCTAGAATTATATTTAGCTAGCTAGTCTATATTTAGTAATATATTAAATTTTCCTAGGTTTATAATATCGATACTTCTTATATTAGTATATCCTGTAACGTTAAGTACTCGCTTTTTAGTTTCTATTAGTACGATTCCTCTATTATAGTCTATTAGCTTATCGTCTGCTAGATATATTATATAAGGTACTACTTTTTCTTTCTACTCTATATTATTCTTATAAACCTATTACACTAATATAAACGTGTCTAAAGCTCTACTATTAAATAGTACTCTAAGCTTCCTCTCGTTAAACTCTACTTAGAGTACTATATATAAAGGTACTATACTAGTAACTCTTCTAATAACTTTCCTGCCCGGTTCTTTAATATAGCTATTACCTTAGGGGCTACTTAGTTTTTAACTAAGATGGGAAGAACTCTATCTTCTCCTTCTCTTCTCTATACAGCGGACATCTATCTATACTATATCTTATCTATAGTTCTTAAGCGTAAGCGGTTTTTACCTGCTTATTATATATCTTATACTTCTATCCTAAAAAATACTATTACTATTTAATTAGTTAGTAATCTTTGTCTAATCCTTACTATTTAAATACTCTAAATACTTCTTAGTAGTACTAGTATCTAACTATATATTATTTCTAGCTTAAAGCTTTATATTCTTTTAAATATATATTATCTTTAAGATATTCCTCCTTAGATATACTTACTCCTATTATCTTATGAGCTGTAATATTAAGTCGCCTTTTAACATCTCCCTATATCTCTCTTACCTCTAAGATTAACTTTCTTAGCTCTTTAACTTCTATAACAATTTTACTAAGCTGGTATAGATACTTTATTCTAAGGTAAATTAGACTTCTATAAATCTAATAATACCTATTTTCTATATAATCTTCTATCTTATTTTAAGATAGTAAAATTCTTAGTAATAATTATATATCTATTCTTAGCTACACTCCTAACTTTATTTTAATACCCTTATATATTAAGTAATTGTCTTGGTAATAGCTAGCCTAATCTTTTTTATAGCTGTTCTTATAAGGTAGTATATATTTTCCTTTCTTACCTTTTACCTATTTTATAGGGTAGCTCTAGTATATCTCCTATATATACTCGAATACTTCTTTATCTATAATCTTTCCTACTAATTTTACTACAGCTTTTAATATATTCTAGCTATCTTAGAATATTACTTTTTTAAACGGTACGTTCTAATATTTCTAGGGGTATAGTATTATCTAGTATATCTTATTATAGATCTAGCACTTTTTTTATTTAATTCTTTCCAAGATTAGTATACTATTAAGCCTTAGTATATCTGGTAGATATTTCGTATATCTAATAACTACTACTATCTTTCTTAGCTGCGGCTAATAATTACTTTCCTCTTTTACTAAACGGTACGTTCTGTATCTATTATCTATATATTATATCTAGTACTATATTAGTTGTTAATATCTATTAGTAGGTTATATAGTTATTATTTAGACTTCTTTCTTCTTATTTAGATATTCTTTCGTATAATATCCTGTTTATCTATATAGAAGATATGCTCCCTTCTTAAGCCTTTCTTTCTTAAGATTATTCATCCTTAATCGTTAGTAGTTCTTTCTCTTATCCTTTTCGACTTTTCCGAGGACTATTAGATTATTATCTTATAGTACCGTCTTACTTTCCTTTTTAGTTAGTATAAATATTTGCGGCTGAGATTATTTCTCTATTTCCTACTCGTGTTAACAGTTGTTAATCCTAACTACTAATTCGATTATATCTAATAGCTTTATTAGCCTTTCTTCTCTAGCTAGGTTATCTTTAATCTTATCCTTAAGCTCTTTATAAAAGATTTCTGCTAATATACTATCGTCCTATTCTAGTCTAGTACTAAGTCTCTAGAACTCTATAGTATAATCTATTACCTTCTTAGTCTAGGTTAGCCTTAATAGTTTCCTTTATACTTCCTATTCTATATCTACTTTTCTAAAAACGTTTTAGACCTTATTTTTAAATTCTTCCCAGCTCTTAAAAAGTTCGTCTATAGATTCTCTAGTCTTCTTTATATTACCTCTATTCTCCAGCCAATCGGCTATAAACAGCTCGGCCTATACTAGCAGTATCTCTTCTATATTTATCATTATAGCTAAGATCTTATTCTTATCTAGGAAGAAGGTTGTACTATTAAACCTAAAGTATAACTCTATTAATATAAGAAAGAGGTTAATATATTTCTTTTTACTATTAAACTTTTTTAGTAAAGCTATCTTAGCTTATACTTATTATTTAGCTTTAGCTAGATCGGTTCTAGCTGCAGCTAGCTTATATTATATCTATATAATATATATCTCCTATTTCTATACTTTTTATACTATAGCTTTTTTTAGGGCTTACAGCCTTTAGATTATTATAACTTAACTTTATAATATAGTAGATATCTTTAGATAGTTTCTATTCTCTTAATATTAGGTAGTTATTATATTACTAACCTATATACTACTAGTATATATAATAACCGCTGTTGTAGTTATATATACACCGGGGCTTTATTTATATTAGGTCGGTTAGAGGTAGTAGCTTTAGTAAAGAGAGAGTAGTAGGATTACCTGGTTCTTTAAATATAACAAATATATTCTTAGAAGTCTAATATAATAATAAGATAAATCTACGAGAATAACTATATAGAACTTAATTTCTTAAAAGGATCTTCCGTCTTATATAGTTAGGTCTAAGACTGCTAAGCCTAACCTATTAGGTCTATTAGGTCTATTAGGTCTATTCTACTATATCTAATACTTCTACCTTTATTATATATATAGGTTATACTATACCTTATTATCTAGCTAATTATCTCTCTAGTTCTTACAGTTCTACTATTTACTATCCGATAATTAGTTCTTAACATATTTCTACCTGTTATTACCTTGTTAGCCCTCGTCCGAGTCGACCTATATAGTAGCTGATATTAGATTAAGCTCTAACTATAGAGGCGGTGCTTCTTAGCATTCTATATTTATAATAATATTAGCTTCTACTACTATTAGTAGTTTAAGATTAAAATATTAGAAAATTAGTATAGAGATAAAGGTATCCTTTAAATAGTTAAAGAAATATTAATAGCTATTATTCTAGTTAAATTAAATATTCTTCTTAGTTAGAGCTACTAAAAGGGAAACTTTCTATAAAAAGTTACTAATAAATTATTAGTAGAAGTTTATAAAACCTATAAAGGCTTAAATATCTTTTATATTTTTAGAGTATTTCTAGTTAATAATTATCTCTACCTTCTTTAGGTCTATATAGATCTCTTCTATAATAATTATATACTTTAGATAAGTTACTTTTAACTAGTAGAACTTATATTTATCTATATTAAGCTATAAACTATTTACTCTTAAGGCTTTAAGAACTAGCTAGATATACTACTTATAATCTTTTAGATTTTTACTAAATATTAGAATATTATTAATATAAGTAGTATTGAATATATTAAAATATAGTTTTAGTATATTATTTATAAAGTACTAAAATATATTTAGAGTATTAACTAGGTTAAAAAATATTACTAGATATTTAAACAGCTTATAGTATATATAAAAGGTAGTCTTCTATTTATCTCTCTTAGTAATCTTTAGCTTATTAAATTTTATATAGTATTTAGTTTTACTAAATTAGATTAATATTTTTTAGATTAGTAGAATTAGATATTAGTTCTTAATAGTAATAGTATTTAGGGCTTTATAGTCTATATAGAATTAGAAACTACCTCTAAGTTTCTTTATAAAAATTATAGGTATAGCTACTAGTAATAAGCTTACTCTAATAAATCTCTTAAATAAGTTTTTATTAAAGTACTTCTTTAGTACCTTTAACTTATTCTAGAATATTCTATAGAATATACTAAAGCTAGCTTACTTACTATTCTCTAGTTTAATCTTATAATTATACGGTTATTATTTAAACAGCTTATCTATATCCTTATATAAGAAGATAGATAATAGGTTATAATATTCTTTAGATACTTTAATAATAGGGTTAGTATATACTTTTAAGGCTAGAATCTTATTAATATTAGCTATTAATATAGTAAAGATTTTATAGTTAAATTATTAGAAGAATTAAGCTAGTAGAATAGTATCTATATAATATATATTTAGCTATAGTATAAAATTTAGGTATTTAGGTTTAGATAGATCCTCTTTACTATAATCTTTATCTAAAATTAAATTGGTTTTAATTTTAAATTCTTTTAACTAGTATAATATTTTAAGTAGCTAGTAATTATATTAGATATAGTTTAATAAGTAGAGTTTTAAGTAGTACTATCTAGGCTTTAGGCTATATAGAGGTTGTAAATTAGTTACTTTAAAATCTTCTTTTATATTAGGTTTAAATAGTTTATAGTCCTTAATAACTATTTAAATAGCCTATTAGTAGATAATAACTATTTAAATAGCCTATTAGTAGATAATAATACTAATAGATTATAAGTATTAAGTTAGATATTAGTTAATAGTAAAGACTGGCTATTTATTCTTATAGTCTAGATTTATATAATACTTATATATCTATAGTTATCTTAGAATTAACTAGTATTTTTCTAGTATAATTATATAGAAATATACTATCTCTAAATAGTTTAGGTATTAGAGAGTTAAAGTAACTAAATAGAAAATAGTTCTCTTATAAAAGACTTTTCTATTAAAACTAATTAAATATAAATTATATAAAAGTAATATCTTTTAGAGTTTTAGAGTATATATAAAGTCTATAGATATAGCTATAACTAGTAGCCCTAGTATTAATAAGAATATTAATATCTTACTAGACTAGGTCTTAATAAATTAAGAAAGGAGTTAGAATCTAGTGGTTTTATAACTATTTCTATAGAAGCTAGTTCTATAAGTATATAGAGATTTAGTATAAGTATAATCTTAAGAGATAATTTACTTCTAGAATAGACCTTTTAATAATATTCTAGTTAATAAAGCTAGTTACGTTTAGAAGTAAAAATAATAGTTTTATTTATAAAATAATAAGTATATTAAAAATCGGTTAGAGGATTAATTAGAGGATTAAGAGTAGGACCTATAAAGTATAATAGGGCTCTAAAACTCTTAATAGATTAATAGTAGAGAGGCGCTATATTCTAGTAAAATATATTCCTTACTATTATACTTATAGTAGTATTCTTTATAGTAGTACCTCTCTTATTTATTAGAACCTATAGATATATAACTAGAAGTATTAAATTCTATAATATTTAGGTCCTTTTAATAAGTAGTATAATACTTTAATTATTTATAGTAGTTACTAGATAGATAATATAAGTTAGTATTATATAGGGAAATTAGGTTAGTATAGTTGTTTAGAGTACTAGATATTATAATATCTATTATAGTATAGTAGAACTTATTAGAAAGAAAATATTAGAGATATATAATTTATTTAATCTTATTTAGTTTAGTATTTACAATTAGATATTAGAATTTAGTAAAGTAAGTAGAGAACCTACTTTAACCTTATTTTAAGGTTTCTAATTTACTCTATACTATAATCTTCTTATTTTAGTTATTATAGGTAGATTTTAAGAAGGCGACTAAGCTATTTATAAAGTTAATACTCTTATCTATTAATAGATTAACTAATATTACTAAATCTTATTCTAGGCGGAAATAGATATATAAAAAGTAGATATATTTAGTTAGATATTAGTTAGTATTTCCTTCTAGTTTATAGTAGAGCTTTTTAATAAAGTATAAAAGCTCTAAATATTTACTAGAGAATATTAAAGGGTTAAGTAAATAGTTAGAACGGAAATATAGGTTATATATAATTTTAAATAGATTAGAGATTAATATAAGTATCTATTTAGAAACTAGGATTATAGGCTAAATCGGGCTAAAAGCGGGTAATAATTCTATTACTATTAATATACTAGTAGCTAGTAGAGGAATAGTTATTTAATAGCTACTAAATTCTCTTTATATCACTTTAAAGTCTAACTTATAGTAGTTTTCTTAGATTATTAAGGCCTCTACTAACATCTTATTCTTCTACTATAAAGAGTCTAGTTTACCTTAAATCTTTTTAAATATATTAATAAACGCATTTTTATCTATAGTATATAATAGTAGATAATATAATATAATATTATAGATACTTATATATAGTTAGTTAATTATACTTTAGATAGTTAACTCTATTACTATATATTATATATAAATATTAAAATATTATATAAAGAATAGAGATATCTATATTATATAAGTTTTTATAGAAGCTAATTAGGTTAGTAAAATCTTCCTCTATTATAGTTATAATAAGTTAGTTATATTCTAGCTAGTAGTTAATAGTTATTATTAACAGCTAGTTTAAGTATTATAGTATTATTATAATAATTAGTTATAGTATATTAAATATATTAGTAGTAGCTTATAGACTTTAGAATTAGCTAGCTTTATATATTTAAAGGGTGAATTTAATTCTACCTTCTTACTAAGTATTATTTCTTTATAGGTATTAAGGTATTATATATTATAGTTGTTATATTCGCTACTAAGAAATTTTAGCTTACTTAATAGGTGTAACGGCGTAGATAAGATAATAGGTTCGAATGCGGCACGAATCCACTTAGAGGCATATAAGAGTGCGTGGGGGATTAGAGACCTGGGAATTCTATTAACACCTATAGGCCTTATACGAAAGGATATAGAAAAACTACCGAGCTACTTATAAGGGAGTATACAACTATATACGGATGGGAAAAGGGGTAGAACTGGGGGTAGGATAAGATAAGCGAAAAGATAAAGCTTTTCGTAGAACGATTTCTTTGCATTATTATACTACCCCCCTCCTCGTAGGCTGATAGTCCCTATCTATACTGGTTCGGGAGGGAATTAGGGCTATTACAGATAGGTTCTAGTATAAAGAAATTTCTTTAAAAAGGTATTTACTAATAAGAGCTAATATGCGTGGTTACTTATAGAGATATATTTATTAACGTAATATTAAGTAAGGTTTTTACAGTAAGTATAATTAACCTATATATTAGCTAGTAACTACTATTATAACAGTTTATTAATATTACAATTTCGTCGCATATAGCAACAAGCGTTTACTAGCCTTAGTATATTACTAGATTGCTGTTAACTAAGCTTTCTTAATTAAATAATAACTTCTACTCTGTACGTATTATTACGCATCCCTAGAACCGTTAATTATTAAAGTATCGCTAACGCCTTATAGAAAAAATTAATTAATATACTACTCCGCCTACTTTCTAGAGCTTCTTTAGAAGCCTTCTAAGTTATTTACCTTTAGGCTATATACGTGCTCGCCTATAGGTAGTATATAATATTTTTCTTTTAGTTCCTAAGATTAAAAAAATGCGAGTATTATATCTTATAAAATAAAAAGTATAACCCCGTACGAATCGTATCTAATACTAGTAGAGTACTTACTACTAACATACTTATAGATCCCCTCCTACTATAAGGAGAAGTTTCTAGTCCTCCGGGGCTATCTTAAACTATAGGTAGCGGCCCGATATATAGGGGATGAGGAGGATAAAAAGGTAGCCTTTAAGGCTATTTCGGATTCCGCTTACAGCCTAGTATTTATAGCCCAGGTTATAAGAAGTTAGAAAAATAGCCTTCTTACAGCTAGTATCTAGATAGCTTCGTTCTACTAGAGTACTAAGCTACTCTATCGGGTTTTAGCCCTAGAGGCTTTAGTATCTAGCCTTTAAGCTGACATCGCGGCGCTTTTAGGCGGCTAAGAATAAGGTAAGGAAGGTTTAAGGGGAGTCTAGAGGGAAGGAAGGGGAAGGAGGGTAGAAGAGGAGAGGACTAGGGAGGTATCTAATAGCCTGCTATTAGACCCTCCGGATTCTATAAAGGAGTAATTTCGGGCCTATACTTTAGTTTTTAAAATCTACTACTTAACTCTTATATATTATCGTCTACTAGATAATCTATATTCTTTATACTATCCTTATATACCTTAATCTATTTAGTTAGAGCTTTTAGGGGTTCTAGACGATTCGGATACTTATTATAAAAAGCTTTTAGCTTATAAGGCGAACTTATAAAGTTTAAGGCTTTATACTAGATTAGATTAGAATTATATCCTATCTATTTTACACGGTATTTAAGGGTTTTATAATATAACTTACTAGCTAGTATTTCCTCAACCTCCTACTCTTCTACTCTATTAATAGCAATAGCGGGTGGTTTTAGAGTTTCTTATCTAGGTAGAAGGTCTTAGGAGTTCTTATATAGCAGGTTTAATGCGAAGATATTATATATACTTAACCCTAGGGGTAGCTATAAGTAGTATAAGTTTCTAACCTACTCTAGTACTTTAAAGGGGCTCTTCTATTAATTAGATAGCTTTCGACTTAGTCTCTAGACCGTAAAGTTCTTAGTATTTAAGTAGACTATATTACTAATCTACTAATTAATTAGTTACTAGTAATAGTTAATAATAGATTATATACGATTCTAAGCCTTCTTAATATTAGCTTTTACAGTTTCCTAGGCTATATATATACGAATTACTAGAGCTAAGGTATTTTTATAATTTAATTTATCTATTACAGTAATAGGATTAATAGAATATTTCTAATCCCAACTCTAATAGGGCTTAGATCTATATAGGATCTAATATAGAGATATTCTGATAGTTATATAGGGTAGAGTTGCTTATACTCGGTCGATTATAGGTAATAGAGAACTCTAGTTATTCTAGTAGAAAGATATAAAAGAACGCAGTCTCTAATTAATATACTTATTTATAATCTCTGTCTATCCGTCAGTCTCTTTATAATAAGTAGTAGATAGTTTAATTTTTATACCTAAGATATAGCAGAATTTGGACTAGAAACTAGATATAAACTAAGGTCCTCGGTCTAAAATAATAGTTTCGGGTGTATAGCTAAAGCGGTATACCTATTAAATAAATAATTCAGCTATTCTCTATATATTAATTATATAATAGTAGAAAATAGATACTACTTATTTAGATAGGTAATTAATTACTACTATAATCTAATTGTATCCGGACTTATCTATAGGGAAATTCTTAAAGTTAATATATAGGTGCTATATTAGTCGATTTAGTATAGGAAGTAGGTAGATAAAACCTAGGGTTCGGGTTTATATTAGATAAGCTTTACAGTATAGAATATAATTCCGTATATATCGTTTATAAGTAGCCTCTATACCTTTCTAGTAGTACTTCTAAGATAGTAACTAATAGGTTTTAGTAGCGCTTAGGTATGCGGAAGATACTTAGTTATAAGCCTCTTATATAAGCCGCGTATAAAGGCCTGAATCTAATAGAATATATAAGCGATTATTGTAGAAGAGTAGTCTATTCTCTATCTAATACTTGCGGGGTAAAATAGTGCGTTCCTGCGTAAAGGAGACTTAGTTTTTTTATAGTAATACGTCGATCAACTCTAGAAAGTCTAGTAATATAATCTACTCCTAGCCTTTAATAATATTTAGTATAACCGCTTAAATTATTATTTAGGTAATATAGGACTAGACTAATTTAGCATTAATTCAGGGGTAAAGTTAATACGGTTTAAATAGGACTCTTAACTAGTTATTAGTTTAAGCTACTTTTAAGTTTTTTATATCTTGTTCGCAACAGCTAAGGATGTTAGTTCTAATATTATTCTTACCTAGGGTATACTTAATTCGGAACTAATACTAAGCTAATTCCTCAGTTTAATAAACCTAACAAGTATTAAGTACTTTTATAGTTATAAAATATTCGAGTAAGCGATAATTAGTATATATTAGAGTTCTAGTAGCTATAGAAGTAAGTTCTACCCTCTATTATTTAAAAGTAGTAATAATTGCAAATAATTTCTTATTATAGATTTTCTAGTTTAGTTCTAAACCGGATAGAACCTTATTATAGAATACTATAAGGTACTATTTTCTGTTAGAATATTTCTATAATAGTACTTCTACAACTACTCTATTAGAGGTATTAGTTTCCATTTTTATTTCTAATATAAGGTTAAAGTAGTAGAGTATAGGTATATTTAATAGGGCTGACTTTAATTTCTTAAAGATAATATTACATTCTAAAGTCTATATAAAAGAAGTTATAAGGTTCTATAATACGATAATTAGCTTTATAACACGCGAGAATTCTAGTATAAACTATTAATAGAATCCAGTAAAACCTAAGAAGAATTTCACACCTGTTATAGTAGTAGGTAGCTGCTAGTTGCATAGTACTTCTACCTTCTCTAGATTAACCTTAAGGTATTTAGTTTAGGTAATATAGAATTCGCTCTTTTTAATATCAACTTATAACCCTACTTAATGTAATCTCTTAAGAACTTTCTTAATATAGATAGTATATGTTACCTCGTCTTCTAAGTAGATAAGAATATTATCTAAGTAAGCAATATAGAAGTTATTTAGATAGTTAATTAGTACGTTATTTATATAGTACTAGTAAGTTGCTAGACTGTTATATAATCTAAAAGATAGAACTTTATACTTATAGGTTCTGTATTAAGTCTAAAAGATAGTATATTTCTTAGAATTAGAATTTATTCTAATCTTATTAAAGGCCGCGCGAATATTAAACTTAATAAAGATTACTACTTTAATAGGCCTAGATAAGAGTTTATTTATATATAATATTAGATATATATTCTTATAGGTAAGAGTATTAAGTTTATAATAATCTATACAGATATATAAGTTACTATTAAGTTTATAAATATAAAGGATTAGAGATATAAAGGGGTTCCGACTCTACTTAATATACCTATACTATAGATTATCTATAATATATTTCTTAGTTACCTCTAGCTCCTTAATATTCTACTTATATAACAGGCTGTAACTATTAGGGAGGGGTTTTATAAGAATAATCTTATAATTATAAGAGTAGTATTCTAGTAATTAATAAGCCACAGTTTTACTAAATATATCCTAATACCTATAATATTTAGATAGTAATTAAAGATTTACTAGTACTTCATTTTCAGCCTTATCTTCTAGCTCTAGGGCTTACTTATCTTTAATTAGCCGCTTAATTTCGTATAGAGACATAGAGAAAAACTTATTCTCTTTCCTCTTTATATTAAAGTAGAAAGTATTAGCTAAGATAAGAGCAATAATAGAAGAATAGACTTTCTTTAAATCAGGTTCAGACTTTATTATATACGGGCGTACAGGAGCTCTAAGCTTATTTAGACTATAAGCTATAGAAGACTAATATAGTTTTAGTAGTCTTAATAGACTTTTAATATAATAGATAATTAAACTACAAGACTACTAATACTAGTTCTTTTCCTATAGAGCGTTGTATTGCTAGATATCTAACTTTACCTTCTTATCGTGTACTAGCTGAGTTAATTATATAAGAAGAGAAGGTGAAGAATTATAAGTAGTAGGATACTTAGAGGGCTATATAATCCGATTCTTATCTATATCTAGCTAGAGTTGAAAATAATATAACTATTTAATGCTAATAATATAATCCTAAATACCTAGATCTATAATAATAAATAGATAGTTTTAAATAGTTCTCCTATTAATTTACAAGTATAAGTAGATATACTAATTAACTAGGGTTTAGATTCGGTCCTAAAAACCTTTAATAGTAATTTTAAAGGGTAAGTACTATATTAATATATATAGAGCTTAAAAGAGTAATTTAACTACTATAGAATTAAGGAATAGGAAACTTTAGGCGCTAGTATTAATAAGGGCGTTTAGTTATATACTAACGCCTTTTAAATATAGAATAGTAGAGATTTAGAAGTACTTTTCTCTAAATAAATATAATAAATTAATATTTAATAAATTATACTTATTTAAGTCTAAGATAGAGAGTTTTTCTAGATATCTCCGTTTCCTACCCGAGAACTATCTAGGTGGTACTTATTTACGTCTAGAAACTCTTCTTCCTTAATCTCCTCTTATTTAACTTCTATCTCTTATACTTTAAAGACTATATATTCGTTTATAAA
>ML986655.1:77589-180729 GCA_010094045.1 Lojkania enalia
ATTTTAATTTATTTCTTAAGAGTTAGTTTATTCTAATTTCCCTCTAAATTAGATAGGTTCTTTATTATAGGCCCTGTAGAGAGAGGTCCGCCTGTTATAAGGCCCCCTATAGAAGGTAACAGTTGTTCTACACGTATAAATAGAAGCTTACTCTTACTACGACTTACGCGTGTATTAGTTCTAGTATAGGAATTAGAAGGTAAATTATAGTTAGATATTAGCGGTTACCTCTAATTCTAATAGGTTATTAGTAGTCTCTAAGTTTCTACCTAAGCGTACTCTACGCGGCTTTTCTAAAGTTAATCCTAATTATAGAGGATAAGAAGTTCTAAACCTAAGGCTTTAGTTAATAGAAAGTCTCTAAGATCCTATCTAAGTAACTAAATAATTTAATATAATAGTATATAAGTATTATAATCTAAACTAAATTAGGTATATCTCGGACTTAAATATAGTTAAATAAATAATTAATGCGATATTATTAAAGAGGCTGTTACTAGTAGTATTAAGTTTTTCTATATAATATAATAGCGCAGGCAAGATAATAGGTCCGAATACAGCACGAATCTACTTAAAGGTATATAGGAGTGCGTAGGGGATTAGGGACCTGGGAATTCCATTAACACCTATAGGCCTTGTACGAAAGGATATAGAAAAACTACCAAGCTACTTATGAGGGAGTGTGCAACTATATACGGATGGGAAAAGGGGTAGAACCGGGGGTAGGATAAGATAAGCGAAAAGATGAAGCTTTTCGTAGAACGATTTCTTTGCATCGTTACAATAGGGTGCCTTACTTAATAGTACTTTATATTATAGTATTTATATAGATGTAAACTATTAAGAGAGTTTATAGGTAGCAAGCCTAACCGTCTACGGTAAAGGATACAATAACGATAATATACGATCAATAAGATAAAATACCGATAAAAAACCGATAATCGTATCGTTTCTATCGTTATATCGTTGACAACCCTGGGGTGGGCGACTCGCTTGTGAAATACGTTATTCAGTATATAATAATCGCCAAGTACGATAATTTTATTTTTAACAACCCTGTCGTTGACAACCCTGTTCCCAGCTGAGTGGTGAGACACGTTACCATGCGTCAGCTGAGTCATTACCGTAGCTGATTAAGCACGGCAAAGTGGGGGCAGGCCACCAGCATCGCGACTCCGCTTTAATCATGGAAGAGCGCACGAAAGTATGGCCCGGAATTTTGACCTACGCCCAGATATTCTCAAAGGTAGGTCCTAACATAGATATCGTGGGTCCTCCATTGATTACACTAGCAATACCGGCGACTAGATATTCACACGTAGAAGTTTTTGAATGTGGCACGTCGCACTTTGGTCGTACAGCTAGACTGGTAGTTTATTTTTCAGCCGGGCAGCAACGTGAATATTTTCTAAAGGTGTAGAGTGACCTGCACTTGAGAGTAGTCAATGGCTAAAATATCACAGATTATACCAGGAAAGATTGGTACTTTGACCTGCCGGGGGGAGTTTGAAGGGTTGAAAGCGATACACTTGGCATGCGGTCATGTTCCGGAGCCTTATCGATGGGGTACCTTTACTGATAGAGGCACCGAGAATGGCTTCCTAATCGTCGAGTTTCTTAGAATAATGAAACAGGTATAGTAATCCGCTACCCCCTCATTTGGGATGGTCGAACGTTCTCACCTTCATACACTACTAGCCAGCCGATCCTGATTCGCTAGCTACCATTCTAGCCGATCTTCATCGCAAGTCGCGATCTCCAACCGGAAAGTTTGGTTTTCATATCTCGACGTGTCACACTCTGAATATCCAAGCCATAAATTTCTGGACAGATTCATGGTGCGAGCTTTTCAGCTCTCACTTCTCACATATCTTGTCACTCGCGGAAACAGGGCTTCAATGGCCGAACTTCGATCAAATTTCACAGCTTGTGCTCCATAAGGTGGTGCCGAGGCTACTCCTTCCACTTCAATCAGATGGGCGGACTATCAAGCCTGTGCTAGTCCACGGGGATTGCTGGGACGGAAATACAGCGATTACCGCGGATGGTAGGGCAGTTTTCTACGATGTCGCAGCTTTCTATGGCCATAATGAATACGATCTTGGGGATTGGAGAGCTCCGCGACATGCTGTTAGTAACGAAGCATATGTCAACGCGTATAAAAAGAAGATCCCACCCTCTGAGCCTGGTTTGACGCCGGATCCGTTAACTGTCGAAGTTTTAGCTGACGCAATATTCAGTGGAAGATTGGGACAATCGGAATTTGCTTTACTCGTTAACTTGGAATATCTGCAATGCTCTTTTTGTTCCAGGTTCAACACAGAGGGAAATGCAAGTTGCTCAATACCGAACATTTTCTCCGGCAATGATTACTGACAAATTGTTATAAAGAGTTTACGAAGATATGATTAGTCTTTGCAAGAGGGTCTGTCCTGATGAGCTTGGGAGACTATTGCAGACTTGAATACTAAGCGAAGATAGTTTGTAAGGGGGCTTTTTGGGTACAAAATTCAAAATGCATTACTTGTATTGGAACCTGTATTTATGCCATGCATCATGTCTCGGAACGCCTGATACTTAGGATGGCCGTACGCAAATGTTCTCGACTTAAAGGAATATAGTTCACATCAAATTCAAAGAATTAAG
Organism: Lojkania enalia; assembly: GCA_010094045.1. Taxonomy (NCBI): domain Eukaryota; kingdom Fungi; phylum Ascomycota; class Dothideomycetes; order Pleosporales; genus Lojkania; species Lojkania enalia. The sequence goes on from ML986655.1 coordinate 80,236, forward strand.
GACTCGAAAGGTCACGCATTTCTTACACCCGATATCCGGCACCAAATGCTCAGTAGTTTTTCCATAATAATAGACTAAACCAATACTGTTTTCCTAGGGCTCGTGCTTCTCTTCCTTGGCAGGTTGAAGGCGCCTTTCTCTGTCATCTCTAGGCCACGCTTGACAACTAGGAGTTCTGCTCGTTTGATTACGACAACTTCGCCATTCCGGGTAATATCGAGCATCAAATGTTTTGCTAGATTGAGCCAATCACTAGGGATAAAGAAATGCCGAATGCTAGAGAACTCCGCTGACCCTATTTCAACAGAGCAGACCCAATTGCTAGAATCCAGGTAAACAAGGCGTTCAGCAGAGACTCCAATAAATGTATCCATAACTGACGACAATGTACTGAGGTTCTGAACAAAATCCACAGTGTGCGCGTCAGGTGTGAAGTCTTTGAAATCGTAGATGTAGAATACGTGCTGTGACGATTTGGCACGGGACGGGTCAACTGCTCTAGTCGCAAAGTAGCGTGGATGGCGGAGGGTGATGACGCTACTTAGAGCGGTAAATGGGTCTGGCATATTAGATAAAGATAGAGTATGAAATTCCTGCAGTGTCTTCCAATGGTAAAGGCTAGCAGTGGATGCTGATACCAAGATTAATATGTCCGGATTGACACCATTTTGAATCCAATGATACTGTTCTTGGGTATCCCGTATTAGGAGTGGCTCCTGTTTTGAATCGTTTGATGTGGACCAGAGTAAATCACGGCCATCGGTAGATACTAGAAGTCGCGAGTGCTTACCACTAGCCAGAATTTTGACAATTTTCCGCCCAATTCTAGTAGCAATCATAGGCTCATTTGTAATCCACCGATTGCGTTGCTTTTTTCGAACTATCCTGCTCGTTATTTTGCTTGCTGCATCACTGCAGGTCAAGATCGAATTCTCTAAGTCAAAGCAGAGCAGGATAACCGGGACGCCTGGAGTTTGGGTAAAGAGCTGTGTACTATGTGGCTTTAGAGTAATGTCGTATACCGACACGGATCCATCCTCTTTGCCACAGAAAACAAGAGATTCGGATGGGATACACTCGATTGCGGTTACATGGACTGAAGTAGAACCCTCGAAGCAGACGTCAGATGGTGCAGTTGATACAGAAACTGTGTCACTATTTTCATCATCCATGTCCTGCCTCAATAAAACAATTGGATCCCACAAACGGCACTGATTGGAGCGGATGTCGATGACACGATGGTTATCGGATGTGAATGCAAGAGCTTTGGGAGAGATCGCATCGCCATCGAATTGAAGGCGATACAAAGATTTGAATGTCTCCAAATCAAACAGCTGAATATTGCCTTGGGAGTCTGCACATGCTAGTGTACGGCCATCTGGAGAACAGCAAATCCTTTGCGCATTAACTCCTATTAAAATCTCTTTGACATTGCCGTCGATAGTATCATAAATTACGAGGTCTCCGTCCGAGTAGGATGCTGCAAGCAGCATGCTGTCAGCTACGATGCTAAATGCTAAGTCCCAAACGGTTGTACTTCCATCTGAGACCTTGTTGGAACCGTGCAGGCGTGACCCAGTCTCTTTTTCATACATATCATGGATTCTATCTCGCTCAAAATCCCATAAGAGGATATCTTCCCCCCGGTAGACGACTGCAAGCAGGTTATGTCGCGGGCTAAATAAGGCTAATGTTGGCTGCCTGAATTGGAGTGCAGATTGCTCGTCAAGATCGATTGTCCAGTTCGTCGGCGTATCATGGGGAGCCCCACCACGGGCAATATCCCAGCACATGAGCTCATTGTTCTTAATAGCAGCAAATAACAGCATATCATCTTCGGCGAACGCCAGGGATAGGCACATAGATGGTATTGTGTAGTGGAACAATTCGACCCATCTGTCCAAATCCCAAATGCGTATATGTTCTGCCCCCGCTGACGCACACATTGATCCGTTTTCACTGAACGCTAGAGACCATACAGGCTCTCGATGATCAAGTTTATTTGATTCCTGGCATGTAACATCATCATAGACTATCACTTTGCCTGTGGAAATGCCTAGGGCGAAGTACTTTTGGGAGATGGCGACAGTAAGAGGCCGGGACGGTTTAGGGAAATTCAGAATTGATAAGCAGTCATCCCAACCCTCGTTTGTCCGACCATAGACACTTAGTCCCCTACGCGGGGACGAGAATTGTCGGTTTGGAGCGGAGTCGATGGGGCAAAAAGGAGGTATCAAATGGTGTATAGCGGATGGGGAATACAAAAGTTCCTTCCCAAATTTTGTTACGAGACGGACAAGATCATTTCCCCAGCTTTTTAGGACTGTGAGATCCTTCCGAAGCCCAACTACAGGGCTATGGTGCCCCAACCGAGTTAACAAGCTGTTGATAGTTTTTCCAGCTTGGAATACTCTTTGGAGATCCTTCTTTGCTGCCAGATGTTCAATCCAGCTCAGAACAAAGTTTGAACCCATAAACTTTGAAAGCGCAACCAGTACTTCCCCATCATTTGACTTAACATGAAGTAGATGCTGGAAGACATATTCACAAGCATAATCGATTAAGTAAGGTTTATCCTGTGGTTGAGAAACGCTAAGTTTTCGGGGCCGAGATGCTCGCATTTCGTTACTTGTTAGATATTGAAGGCAAACAAGAGCAAGCCGTTTGTGAGCAGTGCCACGATCGATCATGAATTCTGACTCCATACCCTGGCGAGTCAGGAAGTCTCGTACGGTAAGGTGGAGTAGTTGGACTTTACTTTGTCTATCCACATAGACGAGATTACCACAGCAAGCGCTAATAGATTTCTCAATGTCGTCGACTGCGTCATTGATGTCAACCTCAATGGCGCAATGCATCTCGTCCGTAGATAATGGTCGGAATGAGAAGGTAGCCCATGTCAAAATAGCCTTAGCAAGACCCTTTCCAAATCGAGCGTTTGCCATTTCGCGGAGTATACGACCATAGAGTTCATCCATATCAGCAGGATTTGTGGAAAGTACATTCCGAATCTCAGAGGAGGTATGAACTTGTCTGAGCTCTTTGAGCACCAAGGTCACCCAGAGAAAGCAGCCATTGGATTTTCGGAGGATTTGAGCAGCCATTGCCTCGCGTTCAACAATATCTGACGCCGGCAGGAGATCCTGGTTTGCCTTGAGGAAAAGACCAATGTCACGGTTCGCATCGTCCTCTTCAATAGCCTCTGAAATGATTTCTACTCTGGGGTTCACACTACTTGCGTACTTGTCAATAGGATCTCTTGCAGTGACGAGGAAACATAAAGGCCATATCTCCTGTATTTTCGCTAGGAGAGCCATGAGTTCTGCGCCACCCTTGCATTCGTCAATTGCATCAATGATCCAGTACTGAGGTCTACTCAGGCGAGTCTTTAGAGCCCCGCTAAGGAATAAACGGCGCCATACAGGAACGTGATCGACCTTGTTAATAGTAGTATCCTGCCAGTTTGTAGCAACATCAAGGGCAATTTCTAGGATTGCGGGGTGTAGCATAGCCATTTGCCAAATAATCGAGCGTAAGAAGGAGTTGATCGTCGTCTTGGTTTTGTCTCCTTGGGAAAAGAAGTAGAAACAGCAGTCCTGACCCTGTTCCCGCAGACTGTTGATAATATGCGCCGAGACAACGCTTTTACCCGAACCTGGGCGACCTCGGAGCCAGAGCGACTTCGACATGGATGCATTTCGCCACTGCTTGAACCCGTCCTTTTCAAAGAACCATTCGCATGTTCGTGGCAGGCGGATCGAATCTTGTGCGATGACGTCATCGTCAGGCGCATCCGATATTCCTAGGAATGTGCTGAGAGTCTCGATCTGGTCAAATCCGGCCTTTCGTTTTGAAGCTTTCAATGATCTTTTACTCTCGACAGTAGTAGCTAACGCGTTTCGAATCGTCATGTAAGATGGATCGTTACGAAAAGAGAACCGGGCAACATCTCGATGGTTCGCATTTAGATAAGTTCTCCGCTCATTCGGGTAGTTCATGACTGCGCAGTGCTTTTCCACGATGAGGTTGCTACCCATGCCGAGTTTCATAGGTTTGTTTTCGAAGAAAGAGAAGAGCTGTAAAGAACTGCAGTATCGCGGGAACTCCTCGTTGATTGACTGGAGGACAGGTGACTCAGGGGAAAGATCATGAACAAACGGACGGGAACCTGGTGCTAGCGCTAGGAGTCGGGTGAGGGTGTCCGCTAGGCCAGCTCCCTGATGTGGTGTCGCCAGGAAGAAGATCGCAAATACTCTGCGCACAACAGATTCAAATTCCCCAATCTGGTGGCCCAGTATAAATGCCTTCTTCACAACCAGGCCACCCATACTATGACCGATAAGAATCATTGGATTCTATGACAATCAGCAATGACCTAGTAAATGATGATTTCAACATACATCTTTTGTTCGGGGTATATTTGGAGAGTCGTGGATAGAACCAAGAAGGGAGCGAGCGAAATCCGGGACATTAAGGACAGATTCGCGACTTAGGCCAGAAGCATATCCGAATGTGTGAATCCTCACGTCCTGGAATGCCTCGTCTCTCGGTAGCCACTCCTGCGGCCAGAAAAGTGACATGTCTCCATTCTTTGTCCAGGTACTTTGCGAGCCTCCATTAAGCCCATGAACGAATATTAGATCAACCACGGCATCCGGGCCTGGATCGTACAGAGTTGTGAGACCAATGGCACCTTTGGGACCTTCAGTGCTTTTTTCATCGCGGGTATCCTTTCTAATCAATGACCGTGAAAAGAGAGATGCACTAGAGGAACCCAAAGTATGAGTTTTGCGCGGTTGTACATGATGTTCCGACTCCATGTGTACCAGTCGTTCATATATGGGAGGCTGAGCGTTCGCAAGGCTGAGTCGTCAACACCTCTAATGCCCCTGCCTTTTAGTTTAACATTGATAATCCGATGGCGGAGACTATTGCTCCCCTAAGATCGAAACTAACACAACAAGGAACCTAGAGTGATGATGGAGTGAACACACTTTGACTGGATTGTTGCGGGGTTCTAGGTTTCATGTTTCGGCCCCGATTGCTCCGTGCGAGGCAGGATCAAATAGCCGACCAATTGAATACTCGAGGCAGCCCAGATACTGAAATATGGACCAATTGGGAGGAACATATAGACGCCGACCTTGGTTCCTCCTACGTTTGGACAATGCCCACATTTTACATCCCCCAGCTGTTTCGATCCAAGGATTGGAAAATTTCTATTACTGGTTTATATTTAGAGCAGGTTGAACTTCTTCGCCAGTGTCTCTAATCCTTTTAGTGCATTGAACACGACAAGAACCCATCGGATGCAAATAGAGGCCTAGCGATCCGAGTTTTTCTTATTTTTTTTTTTTTTTTTTTTTTTCACGTCGTAAGCCACACCATTGCAATCATTTCCGAGATGAGATTGAGGTGTGCTGCTGCCTAGCTGTGTAGCTATGGGGGGCCATGGACAATAATGCCTGCATTGCTGCAGCTGGCGTACGCCGCAATGCATGATCAAATGTCATCGTATAAGGACGGGAGTGACCCACTCTCTTTTTCCTTTCTCTTTCTTCATAATCTATTTCCGAACTTCGGCTAGAATGGTAGACACATCGATATGGGATCAGGAGATTGCAGTCCCCGAGATTGTGATCGCTTATGTAGACGATAATGTCGCCGAAAGTAGGTCTTCTTACGCATCGTATCCCCCTAGCCCCCGATCCGACCTCCCTCTCACCGCTGCCCACCTGAAAAAAAAAAAAAGGCCAGGCAGCAGTCGCACAAAGGCAATTTAATTTGCCTCCAGTTATCTTTGTCAGCCACTCGTGCTGCCGCTGACTCAGCCTGTTAGAGCTCCCAGAAGGCTCGATTATTAAAACTATCTCACCACATGGTGCATCTTATTGGACTCGCACTGCCCAGATCAAATCACTTGATCCAGAAGGAAATGTAGTTTCTTACTTCCTTAAGGTCAGTGTCCTGTGAGCGGCGTGTCTATACCAACTGCTCACCCTGTTCAATTCCAGGTCTCCCAAGGAGATATTGGGAAAGGGATGATGTCTGGAGAATTTGCCTCAATGTCAGCGCTTCACAAGGCCATGCCGAACCTTGTTCCCAGGCCCATTGGCTGGGGAGTTTATGCCAAAGAGCCAGACATATACTTTTTCATCTGCGCTTTTCACGACATGACAAATGATATCCCTGACGTTTCTACTCTCCCAGGAATGCTCGCTCAATTGCACAAGAATGGAGTGTCACCCACAGGTAAGTTCGGCTTCCCAGTGACCACATACCAGGGGAGGCTTCCACAAGACACTACAGAATGCGACACTTGGGAAGAGAGCTTTTCGCGGAGTATTCAGCGCTTCTTCGAGTTGGAAGAAGAATCCCAAGGGTATGAGGAAGAAATGGCACAGCTAAGGAAGGGCATCATGGAGAAGGTGATCCCGAGGCTTCTTCGTCCTCTTGAGAATGGAGGGAGGACTGTAATTCCCCGGTTGGTGCACGGAGATCTATGGGACGGAAACACCTCCGTTGATGCGGCGACCGACCTTCCTCTTATCTTTGACGCCTGTTCTTGGTATGCCCATCACGAATGTAAGTACCCTTGAAGACTTCGGGAGAATAGTGAGTAATTTTGTTAACCTGGCCGGTACAATACCAGATGAACTAGCCCCATGGAGACCTACGCGTCATAAGATTGGTAAGCCGTATGTAACAGAGTATCTGAAGCATTTTCCGATCTCTGAGCCAGCTGAGGATTTCGATGATCGCAATGCGCTATATTGCGTGTGAGTAATTCTTGGGTAATGATTAGCATTCCACCAGAGCGAAGTTGACCGGCATCTATGTTAGGAGATTTAACCTTTGCTCCTCAGCTCTCTATCCTGGTAATCTGCGTTTCCGCAATATGTAAGGCTCTTTCCGCATTGAAGCAATTGGGGACACCTGACTAACGGCCACAAGCGTTAGAGAAGAAATGAGATTGCTGGTCGAGAAATTTCCTTTGGGATATGAAGGCGAGCCGTCAGAATCACATCACGCGTAAGGGTTATAGGAATAGAATACACCACACAAAGTGGAATCTCCTAGAAAAGTCCTTTTCCATGTGGCTAATATTGAGCTTTATTTGGAGCACTCACGGCGCTCAAACTACGAAGAGTGGTATTGCAACCAATTATATCTAGTAGCATTAATGACTAGGGCTACATTGCTGGCATTGTATTCACACATTTATCCTATTATTTATGATGAATCTCGATTGGTAATGCTTTCATGATGCTCCAATAGCCATGAATAAGTGCTTGTCAGCATTTCCAGCGGCGAAGTAGCCTTGACCCTAAAGCATATTTAAGTGGAATTCAGTGCTTCTAATTCAAGACCTATTACCAGAAAGCTCTCCAGAAATGATGACTGACTTGGTGATTGTGCTCCCGTCAACTCACGAACTAGATGATTGCGCCTAATTACCAAAAACGGATGGGAAAAGGGGTAGAACCGGGGGTAGGATAAGATAAGCGAAAAGATGAAGCTTTTCGTAGAACGATTTCTTTGCATCGTTACAATAGGGTGCCTTACTTAATAGTACTTTATATTATAGTATTTATATAGATGTAAACTATTAAGAGAGTTTATAGGTAGCAAGCCTAACCGTCTACGGTAAAGGATACAATACTAGACACATTTTTTTTTTTTTTTTTTTTGTGGGGGGGGGGGGGGGGTGCGGTTATGAGCAGGTAATGTATCTGTATCAAAGGGCTACTTATCGACGCCTCATAAACGAGCTGTCAACAAATCTGGAATTCTTGCTCCCTGTAATTCTCATCCAATGCTTCTCCCTCCATCACCCCGTGTAGGAAGCAGTCTCCAACTATCACATGCCGCCCATCACCCACAGAGCGTATTAAGAGAGGGTATCGTCCCCCAAACGGTATAGCAACCTCATCGCCATCCTGGACACTATCGACAGTCCACCCGAAACGCCCAGATTCTGATTTAAAAAATCTTCGGTTATACGCCCATCTGCCGAAACCACCAGAGATTTTTTCGACGGCGTCGCGAAGGGCCTTAGTGTTTGTTGTGACGCCATCAGTGTTGTTACCCTCAGTCCCGGCTGCTTCGTCCCGGAGAATACTATTCGGGGTAACACCATTCGTTAATGCCTTTATGAAAACCTTGAAACCGTCTGCATAATTGTCCTGAGGTTTTTGGTTGTCCCTTGTGCGATTACACATGAAAGCGCGCCACAGATCATCTAATGTTTTGACATCTTCGCATTTACCAGGAAAACATATCTCCATCATATTCTGACTCCACTCTTGAGCATTTCTTTTGAATGCACCCAATACTTTCTCATGCTGCAATTTAGGGTCGCGAAAGTCGGCTTTCACATCTGGGTTGGCAGTTTCAATCTGATTCTCCGTTATTTTAGGATGTTTTGCAGGAGTAGAAGGAATCGCGCGAAGCTTCTCAACCGTATGAACTTTATCCACGAGAAGGCCTTTCAGATGAAGTATCTTCCCGTCGTTGCTGAATTTGAACTGCATGTCACGGGCTCCAGAGGCATTGGCTTCGAGACCTCTGGTACTAAATGGCTCTGTGTAGCCATTTCGCGTCCAATCGGGAACCCATGAAGGTAACTCTAGGGTGGGCGGACTTGTGGAATGAACGCATTGGTATAATATGTCCAGGTTCTTGTCTTCAGTCAGACACTTTACCGCAATTTTCTTAAATACTTCTGGAGCATCAAGTCCATAGTCGACCTCTACAGATTCAGGATCTTGCACCAAAGTGAGGATACCATAGATCTTGTCTACTGGTAAGGTGCTGTTCACTTCACGAGTCTCCTCAAGAAGTTTTAAAAGTGTATATCTGCCCAAGGCGCCTGCGGGAAAATCACCTTGTCTGCTCAATTGCCTCATCAAGCAAACCGATTTCACACCCGGACATTGGAGCAGACGTACATCAACGCGGAATTGTCGCATTGCTTCGACAATCACGGAGAACCATTCCCAACTTTCAGAATACTCTCCGACGTGTATAGTTGCTGTAATAGCATTGGAAATCTCTTGTATAACCCAGACACGCTCAAACTACGTTATTGGTTAGTAGAGTCATCTTCATCAACTACATTCGGAGTTAACTGACCCATGCTCTGCTTAAAAGTCCACCCAAAGCTTCCCAGTCAAGGTCTTGAATCGCCTCATGGTTAATGAAAGCGTGTTGAATGGCACCGAGCTGAGATGGAGGAATGCCTTGTTGCACTAACAAATCTTCGAAGACTTTGTCAATGACGCTTAGAGCGTGGAATGCCTGGCGCTCAAGACCGTATTCTTCTCCGAGCCAAATTCGCACAGCCGAAGCATTAGCATATATTTTTCCCATTATTTTTACGTGCTCATTCTTCTCAGCGACATTGTTTTGGTCAATACATAACGCATCTATCCAGATTGATAGATGGCTGTCGGGTTTGCGCAACCGTTTCAGTGCAGCGTGAAGTTCTGAGCCAATCTCAATAATGGTTCCGTCGCATTTAACTTTTCCAGGGGTGCCCGTGTACCAGTCTGGGTGCCTTTCGTATAAGCCTGGTATCTCTACCGTGTGCCCTCGATCGCTCTGATTATCGCCCGGAAAATCGAACACCGTTACAGGCACTGGTCTTCCTTCTGCATGCGAGCTCCTCCAACAGTAGGAGAGTGCCTCGTATGGTGACTGGGTTTTTGATGAATACTGAAGATGTTCAATGCGACATGAAAGTGGATCATCATAGCTTCCTGGTAGCAGGTTGAGAACGCGCGTCTCGTGAGGTAGTTTCAATGGTTTATACGGATATGTAGCCATTAGGGACGGTAAATCGCAGATTATTAGGGATACATCGAGCGTCATCACGAAGTATTTGAATTTTGATCTAGAATCCAGACTGTCACCTTGGCCAATGAGGCGGTGCTATGGCTGAGCATAAGCCCTCTTTAGGTGGCCTTAAAAGTGCTAGGGTCCCCTCCGCCGCAGTTGGCTTAGATCGAGGCAGTGCGAAACCACAGACGTACCACCTTACTATTGTTTTTTTATGATTCTCGCCTACTACACATTGACAATCTGCCAAATAAGACAAGGCTCCTCTGAGTCAACACTAGTATGCTGAAATATGCCTACTTGGGCAATGACCTTTTTTCCAAGTTCCGCTTTGTGTTGAATCAACATGTGTGCTACCGAATGGCCAACGGGAGATCCTTGCATCGTCATTACATGGCTAAATCAGAACCTTAAACAGAATAATACATACCAATGAGCGCCTTCCCTTCGTCGGAGCCACCAGCGAACTATCTACTAGGCTAGTTAGGTAACCAATCTCTCCCAAGAGCCTGACGCATGATTGGCACCATAGGCGCGTTTATCACTGACCACCCGATGATCCACTTGAGGTTGACCGCCAATTCCCAAGCCTCCACACTCCAGATACCCCATGTAATATCGGAAGGTCGTTGCAATTCGGGGAGTTCTGTTACAGGAGGGTTGCGATATCGTGCCTGATTGGCCGGAGACCATGCACTTAGAACTACAATGACTGCCCCATCAACGGTCAGCGAATCCACAATAGCAACTCAAGCATTATGCCTTGGGTCCTTGGATCACCTACCTCCGTCTCGACGATTTATTGCTCGAAGGAACTCAGCACCGGTCACCTGTATCTCGTCGTTAGCGGACGCAATCGGCTAGCAACAGGCCATGTCTGACACACTCGATATGTTTGTCCATTTGCTACGTATGTCTTTTGGTCAATAGAGAACGGGGCGTTAGGGCTGCGGTTTCCATGGGTGAGTTTCCAGCAGATCTAGTCTTGCTTTTGCATAGAAGCGCCAATGCCGCGCAACGCGTCCGCAAGCCCGTACTGGTACTCGGTCATATCGCAGCCCTTAGGGTCCTCAAAAGCCATGCAGCTCCACTTCTGCATGTTTCTTGTGGCTATGGAGGCTTAGCAAGGCACAAATTGATTAAAGTGAAGCAACTCACCTAGGAATTCTTGCCCACAGCGCCAGCGACTGGCGGCAGATGGCAGCGGACGCGTGAGTATTGCGCCCGCCTCGGTGTCAGTGGCCCTCATCATGGCGAGCATTGTACAGCCCCTCCGTATGAAATCCCGCCAGACAGTGTCATCAGCCACGGGGGGGTTGTTCCACTTTCCGTGTCCGAGATCGACAGAAGACTTGTTGGCGACATCGCTACGCGGAATGTATTTAGAGATGTCCGGAAGAAGGCTGGGCGTCAGTGGAGTATGCTCTCTAAAAGCCGTGGGCACGGCTGCAGCCAGACCAGTGAAAGTGTGAGCGAATGTATGCAGCTCCATGACTGCGGGATCGCCAGGTGGTGGGTGGGGAGACTCTTGAGCAATGAAATTGTGAACGTTCCAAGGTTAGGTAGGTAGGTAGGAAATTCAGAAGTACTCTAGCCATCTACCTAGCCCTACACCTTATCTAGGCTCACGTACTAAGATGTTGAGCCCACGGGTCCAGCCTCGCGGACTGGGTAGGGCATTTTGGCGGTGCCCCTATTGAGGCGAGCTCGGCAAGCGATACCGACGCTATTCGACAGAATTGGAATGGGCTTGCCTTCACTCCACGCAACCTCAATACGTCCCCCACTCTCCACCGCATCTCCCGACGACCACTTGATATCAACGGCAAATCCACGTCTACATGCTTTCATCTAGTACTCGGGGCAAAGCAACTAGTCTGGATCCTGCTGTAGCACCGGGAATCATAGTCCGTGCATCTGCGCCGAAGGGGTCTGTTCTCCACCCAACACTGATATTCGCTGCTTCAAGGACACCTATGACTTCCCGCGTTTGCTGAATTTCTTCGTCATATTGAGGATCAGTCCCCTCCGAAACCCCGACCACAATTTCTACTAGGTGGGGGAAGTCTTTCTGGGCCTTGGAAGCAAGAGCGGACAAGGCTTGGCACATGCCTCGGTATAAATAAAAAATTCGGAGGCGTACTATCGTGCGTGGAAGCATTCTGAGAAGTCGGTCTGATCTGTCCCGGTCTTCTGGGCGGTATATTGATCTACAATCAAGCTGCAGATCCTCAAGGTGATCAAAGTCTGACAAGGTGTCGATAGGAGGGTAGTCAATTTCTGGGACAGGATACCATTTTGGCCAACGCATGTCTGGCCCGTCATCGTCGAAGATGTTAGGGATGTTCTCATCTCTGTGCGGCAAAAAGGAGATGCATAGCCGCCTTAGAGATTTCTTTACAGGCTGCAGGAGTTCAACAAGTGAAAATTCGACTAGCTCGTATCGGTCCCAATAGTATTCAAGATCCTCAAGTTGTGCGACACACGGAAGGAGGGATCCAAGGTTGGAAGGGATGAGGTCGGATATAGCAAGGTGGCGTAGGTTTGCTAACTGCAAATCGTACCCGTTACCAATCTCGAAAGAGTTGTGGTTCGACCAAGGTGCGTTTGCGGACCAGCCTGCTGCGTCACATGCGTATATAGTTTTCAAATTTGGGGCGGCGGCGTACAAGTTCTTCAATTCGGTGAAATGGTAATCCAGAGTGCTGCCTATAAGTCCCAGTACTTCTATGGATGGTAGTTTGACATGAGATCCTTCCCCAAGGCTCTCCCAAAAAGTAACCCAGGACTCAAGAGCAAGCAGTACACTCTGGAGTTGTGGTGCACATACCATGACCAATGCAGCGAGCCATTGGTGAAGATAATATCGCTTGCCACTGCTCCACTTATAGATTGGGGTTTTTAACCAGTCATTCGACCATGACAATAAGTCGTTCGCTGTGCTGAACTCGATGAGACTTTCAACGATGTCAAACGCCGTACTATAACCGGGTATTTTACCGTCAGAATGGTGCACAAATTGCAGAGTCTTGAGATGCGAGGCTAGTTCTGGATGCTGGGTTATTGTGCGCAAGAACTGAGGCATGAAATCGGGCTCAAGAGACTGTTTCTCCGTCCCGTCTTCTCCTTCGTAGAGTTTTGTCCTTTTCTCAAGATTGCCGGTCGCATAATAATGGTAGAGGATTGGCTGCGCAACTACACCTAAACTCTTGCATGTCCGACATAGGAGAGCAAGAGTTTTTTTGTCGTTGCGTACGCCCAACGTATCTGCGTGCGGGAATTGCTCTGGGTGTTGGCAGTGGAAACAGAAGCAGCTAAAGACTGCGATGAGAACATCGTCCGGTAGTTCTGTGAGCTTCATGGTGGGATGTGCGTTTGTCGTAAAACGGAGGTTGCAAGCTTTTGGATAGGGACATGGAATTAATGGGAAGCGAGTACTTATATCCAAGTCTAAGTGTCGGGTAAATGCAGGTGGCGTGTCGCCGGCCCCAACCGAAACCCACCGGGCGCAACGATGGCCCTTCAAGGCTGCCCGTCCCGGCCCACTCCTATTTAGAAGAGACCACTTCGCTGAGATTTGATTCAACAGGAAATTTTAGGAATTGAGAAATTTTGGGAAGGATCGTGAGCAGTTCAACGATCGTGTTCTACCTCATCATCCTCTTTTCAATTTCACTAGCCTAACTTTAAGTTGAGACCAACCTATTGTAGGTATATACATCTCCTCTAGCAACAACTGACCGCTCTAGATGACGATTCTAATCATGTGTGAATTGCTTGTCTATAGTCTAGACCCTCGACCATGTTGCTACCGCATTACTTCCGGCTACAGCGCTTGACAATAGTCTGCACGAGTGCATCCTGCTTCACAAATTTCTCACCTAGTGTTTTAATGTCGGCTTCTTTCATGACATTCCGGAACTTGACAGCATCAGTGAATTGCTTGGGAGTCTTCAGTCGGCCGGCCGTCAGTAATTCCATGATGGCAAAAGGCGCCATGTCCGGGTTCTCAATCACTTCCTGCAAGGCCAAACCGGCATTTGCACCCGCACCTATAATAAAATTAGCAGTACACAATATTTGCCACGGCAGATATTACTCACCAATAAGAGCAATGACTCGGGCCATTGTTGCAGCACCTGCGGCAACCGCGGCGGCTTCGCCAAGGAAAGGCACGATGAGGAAGACGAGCGAGAGGATCAGTAAGAGCTTGTTCTTAGCTTCCTCCTTATCCGCTTCCTCTCCAAGTTCTTTTGCGTCTTCCATACCATCAATTGCATTCTCGACCAAGAACACCGGAATGGAGAGAGCTTGCACAACATCTGCATTATTTCCAAGCCAGAGACCCATGCTTACATCGATCATGCGTGCACCTAAGTTGACCTGTAGATTGTTTGTGTTCCCCAAGGCCTCGCTTACGATGTCTTTCGGATTGGGAACTTCATAGTCGTCTTTGAGGAATGGCATCCCATTGACAGTCAATTCCAGCTTGTTGCATGGTGAAGGGTTGCACATGGTCTCCTCTTCATACTTGTCGAATTTGATCCACTCCTCCATAATGCCTGTCTTGTCATAAAGATCTTTATAGAAACCCTCCTTGTCTCGCAATGTCATGTCGATAGTCCATATACCAATAAGGAGACCACCTCGCACATCACGAGGGACCGGGCATTGACCTTTCCAATCTTTACCATTTCCGACAAAATGACAGTCAAAGAATTTTTGGCCCTCGCCGCTCAGCCAGGACATATGTTGTCGTAAGGTCTCAGGGAGACCCTTCTTCAAGTACTTGACGTATGACTGGAACTTGGAATCGTAGCCGTCGTCAACCGCTCGGTATTTGACAATGGATTGCTGGAGCATAATATTCAGAACGCGCAGAGAATACTGCATAGCGCAGGTCGGGTCAAGATCGTTGTCGTCCGCGATTTTCTCGAGGGTATCATAGTTGTTTGCCGAGTCGCATACAGGCCCACCACCAGGCTCTACTGAGTCGGGATCCGTATTGCCAATCCCCGAGTCTCCATAATCATGATCGAGATCAACGGCCCAGTCTGAAGTACCTCCAAAGTTCAGACCTTTAACCCAGTCGGTACGCGTCTGTTTCGTCGTGTCGCTCATGTACGCGACCCACTCGAAATTGTTATATACCAACATGTCCGAGTTAGACGCGCCATCGTGCCACGACTTGACTTCGTAGCCTATGTGCGAGTCCTTGCTGTTAGCTAGAATCTCACGAATCTCGGCATTTGAGATGTACCCGCCCGTTTCTGTGCACTGTCCGGGCATGGCGTCAGACTCGTTCCTTGAGCCAGTAAACCTGCAATTAGGGCCATCGCAGCCAGCATCTTCCATATGAAAGCTACGTCCATAACTTGCGACGCCGACAACAACCTTGTGCGATGGCACACCGGCCTTAGTCACCATGGCAAGCGAGGTAGTCGTTTCGGTGATGTTAATATGGGACCTCAAACAGTTACCTTCTTCGCATCCAGAACTAGACCACTTGTTACCGTAATCCCATTGCCCATGCAGGTCATAAGTCATATAAACGATATAATCAACAACTTCTGAGATACCGGCTATGGGGAAGCCCTTGAGATACCAATAAGAGGCAGGGGCTGCAATGCCCACCGATTTATTTGAAAGTCGACGCTTGACAATCTTTAGGAAATCAAGGTATTGCTTTCCGGCATCGATGGCACCCGGAGGGATGCCGGGGATATCCGGCGCAGCGGGGTATTCCCAGTCAAAGTCGACGCCATCCAGTTCATTATCAGTGATAAATTTAGCGATATTGGTAGCCAGCGTTGCCCGATTAGCGTCAGTTACCCCCTCCCGAAAAATATTATAAGTTGGTGCCTCTGTGGAGAAGGCCCAGCCACCGAAAGAAACGATGCGCTTGATGTCTTTCAAGCTCTTGAGCTTGTCGAACTGCTCCTTGACGTTGCTAACGTCGACATTAAAGTCTGGTGTAATATTTGGAAAGGCAAAGTGTACGTGTGTGAACTTCTTCGTATCAATATCGGTCACATCCATATGTAAGCATGGGCGCTTGTGGTTCCAGGCCTCGAAATAAGCAATTTTCCGAAACTCGGTGGGCGGTTTGTCGTTGTTGGTAATATTCATGCCGCAGCTAGAAACGCAAGAGTTCTTGCCTGGTTTAGTCGTGCCCGGGGCGCCTGTATCTGCTGGGTTATAGACGCAGAAGTCATTATCAATTCCACACTGTCCCCAGACATTACAGCAAACATTCAATGGACAGGGATTCAGGTCCTTGATATCCGTGTCGTTGGTCGGTCGCTGCGTTCCAGGAACTCGAGGGCCGCAGATAGCATTACTCAGGTATGATGGCATAGGAGGATCTCCTTTGGACACGCAAATTACATCATCAGGTTGGATGGCTTTGCAGCCCCCCCAACCCCAAGTGTTGCTATTATACTCGTCGATTTTGTCGACCGTAATACCGAAAGACTCTGCAATGTCAAAACAGACGTCGTCTTTCTGGATCGTGTACGTGGCACAAGATCCATCCGGATTCGGTTTTGGCCCCACTATTGTATCTTAGAATGTTTTCGTATAAAAGAGTATGGGCAACTCACTGTCTGGTAAGTCTCCCTTCGAACAGCACACCCATTGCTTCGGCCTAACACCCTTAACTGGATCACAGAGATCATCAACAGGATTGAAGCTCTCAAAGTCCTTCTGGCTAATGCCGCATCGCTGGGAGAGAGACCAGCAACCATCGCCATCAGCTACTTGAATTGCTTTGCATTCGGCACGAGGAACTAGCCCTCGCTTGGCATTCAAATCAATTAGCGTATTGGTCTGCTCTGATCTGGAATTCAATCTGGATTTGACCGGAACGCCAATGGCGCGAACAAATGATATTTCTGTCTCCTGTCCAGTGGTTTTGCTATTCGATCCGGAGAGACATTTGCCCTCTGTCCAAGTCTTGACGGATTCTTGCGTCGCGGAAATATTGCCACGAAAATCAGCGTATATGCCAATTGTCCAGGTAGAAGGCGCCTTTTCTTGACATACTTCAGCGGCGAATCGAGAAATAGGATCAGCTCCTTGGATAGCCGAGATAAACTGTTCCATAATGGAACCGGTAGTTGATTTAACAACTTCAGTGCCTACATAGAGACCGACAACTGCTTCACCGTGCCGAGCCATCATGATGGTGGATTGGCATTCATCTTCATTGGAAAGGTAGTCTTTGAGAGCATTGGCAGCCGACAGCATAGCTTCCTTACCATCTCCTTTAACGCTGTCTTCGTCGGCATTCCACTCTAGTAGACTAACGGCACTCTTATTGGTAAAGGTCTCAGCATTTGAAACGCATCCATGTAATGAGATATTGCTGTTGGTACCGTTGGCTCTCCGCTGAATTGGCGAGCCGAATGTGAAAGGGGCGGGATTAAATTCGACTTCTTGTGTTATGACTTCATTGGATGTTGTACAAGTGCGCAGCGTCAAAGGTGAGTCGGGGTCATTGATAGGTGTGAAAATCGCAGTATCGAAAAGAACTGTTTCATCGCAACGTTTGAGGGCCGGTACGCCATGGAGATCAGACCAGTTGGAAGGGTTATTGCCTGCTATGCTACAAGGAATGGGACATGGTCTGCCAGGACTTTGCTGCGCAATTGAAAAAGAGACAAGATTAAAAAGAGCGGAAGCAGCACATGCTAAGATGTGCTTCATGGTGGATGAAGATGAACGGGACGAGTGAATGGTAGAACGAGTGGAACGAGCGAGTCTGCTCAATGAAATGCAGACATCTATTCAGGGCAACGAAAAATTATAGAAGAGATGGAAGCACTGAGACATTCCGGACCCCTAACCCGACCACAACCGTGCATAGAAAGCCTTGGCATCCTAGGCCGCAACTACGGTGGATCGACCCTTCGAGCCTTAGTGCCTGCGCATCAATAAAGTGTCCACCTCTAGATTATTCTGAATTTATGCGATCACACTGTAACATTGCCACAGCTCTAGTCAGCCTCCTTTTCGTTAGCAAGGGGTGTTGTATTGCGGTAAGAAGCTTGCCGGCCACAATTCCTTGGTGCAAGTCTAGCGCAATGATCAGCGCAGCACCTTATGATCGCGTGGTACATATTCTGGACCGCGTCGCCAAGCGGGCTGTTTCTATTGAGAAACCAAGTCCATAAAGATGTGTGGCTCAACCGTAAGCATTCTTAAGTGCAGCTGCTGACCAGGGTCTGGGTTAATCTGTGTTCAGTACCGAGCCGGGAACGTCCGCAGGAACCGATCTCATCCCAACATATAAATGCACCCACTAGTGAAAAATTGATGGCAGCCATAAGAATTAATTGATATTGACCCGAAAGCCGGCCTTGGCAGTACGACAAGGCTGATTTGGGAACTATTTTGCGGTGTTAAGGAGGCCTGAAGAAGGCGTACTTTGTTCTAACATAGATATAGATCCGATTCATACGAGAATCCGAGCCGAGAGTCTGGAAGTCAATAGGTACCAGGGTATGAATCCAGAGCAAGGGGCCGCCCCTTGATTAGACATAGCGGGTTCTATGCCTCCACTATCTTCGGACACTACGGAGAGATGGGTTCCTCTCTTGTGATCTTTCAGCACCCATTTGCACTCGGCCGTTCTTTCCCTATGCTCTTTGTCTATCAACTTCGTGCCTTTAAACAATAACAAAATACCCTTTCTTTTTGTTCGGCTCTTACCGCACTCGTTACTTCGTTGCCGTTATGAAACTTTCTCAGGTCTTGTTCGCTGCTTCTGCAGCGGTCGGAGTCCTTGGCTCTAAAGGAGCTGGTGGTTGGGAAGCTATTTTCTACTACGATATTTATCGCATGGATTACATTGCTCACGACAAAAATGGCCTTTCTGTTGCAGAGGGTTGCGAAGGTACTCACAAGGACGGTGGTTGCAACTTTTCAGAGTTCATTCAACACATTGAGCAAAAGTCGCTCAAATACGGAAAGAAAGGATACATTGGGAAATTCAACCCAAATTCGATTCCAAAGGACGTTCTGGATAGTATTGACAAGCCCTCCATTGAGAAGGCCAGTGGAATCATGGACTGGTGCGTAACAATCTTGACAGGAAGTTTGGAGTCTTTTTGGAATTTCTTCTGTATTGAGAAAAGGTATACTAACTTTTGCCACCAATTTCAGGGACGGTTGGCCAAACCTCAACCCCACAAAGACCGATCCTCTCCCAGGTTACGAAGGCAAATACATTGTGAAGGAGATTTTGGGTGAAGCAATTGCAAATAAATGCAAAAACCATGGATGCGTCCTCAGAGAACTCGGCAAAATCATGCAAAAATGCAGGGCAGATGCAGGAGATAAGGTATAATCTTTGGCACAGAAGTTAGATAATTTTTGCTAATAGTTAAATAGTAAGCAAACCCTACAAGCCTCTATTATGAACAGCTCCAGATTCTCGCCTCAGCCCTCTTTCCGCTTCCAAAAGATACCTTGAATAGGAATATGTGCTAATGAAGTTCCCCAATAAGGCTCGGCGACTACCCTACGAGAGTTGAGAAGAGTATCAATCAGGTTGTCCTTAATCGCCAGAAGGAAAATGCAGGTAATCTCGTGCGAGATTTCCAGCTGAAAGTTCTCGACAAATTCAATGGCAACCTCCCTAAGGATCAGCCTAAACTTACCGCGCAAACGTATACATACACGGAGAATGTAGACGGTGTGGACTATGACTACGATAGGTTCGACAGTCAAAAGATGATGGAAGATATCAATAAACATGAGGGCATCAGCGAACGAGCTAAGACTAATCTTATAAACGAGGTTTCGAAATATGTCAATGACTATGAGGTTAAGAAAGATTTGTCTCAGAAGGGGGGCTCAAGTGGGGCCACTCATTATAGGGATATCACAGCTGCTCAGGCAGTTCAAAGTGCGATCAAGGGAGGGCCCGAGGTGTGTGTTCCAGACGCCCCAGACAAGCGAGGCTTGTTGTTTTAGGGCAGTACTGAATGAACATGTAAATGTCGGAAACAGTATTACAGCTTGGATTGATAGTTTTCCCAGGCTAATGGAGGTCAGTTTCCTATATCATAGATTTTATCTTAATTCACAGGGTCCCTCTCTGCTAGAGGATAGTCTTTGTAACAAGGGATATATATGCCATCTTTAATCATTTAGTGAAGCCTCTTCATTCTTCCCACATTCCTAGTCTTTTTTTTTTTTGGCAACTTGTTTTAATAGAGTGATATTGCTTTGGGCTTTTCGTATAATTGGAACTTGACATATATGAAATGTACATATCAACTCTAAAATTCGGAAAAATTCCAATAACCTCCAGCAAGTCTAGATATTTTTTTTGGTAATGCCGTCTAATACTGTGCTATCTTGTGAGTTCCCTGTTCTCGTGATATTATCTACGGCACATTCTGAATTGTACTGCCCGCAAGAATAGCTAGTTGCCAAGAGCGCCATACTAAACTAGTATACGAGAGGACGTGCGCGAAGGATTTAGGGCCGCCCACATGCTACGCCATTCCATAGCCTACATTTCCCGTAAGGTAATACCAAGCCGGCAAAACGGTCGACAGAGCCGCATAGATTGAGCACACGTGCTTGATGCCTATGAGAGAGAACGAAGGCCATAATATCAATTATGTAAGATTAATTTAACCCCTTTCTAGCAGAAGGCCTCTCTCCCAGTAGCCGGGTTAAGACAGCACAGCTTCTTGGCATGATATTTCTAGGGAAGGCACACTTCTAGCCCCTAAGACCTAAGACTTACTTTGGTTTAAGCTTAAAATCTCCTTGCCAGCCTAGGAAGGTGCTCTCATTTAAACTCATCAAAATCCGTGCTTGTTATAAAAGCAGATCGAGCAAGCCCTATGTGAGAGCCTTAAGCCAGAGCGAAAAATATGCATGGTAGCATTGAGGAGACGGCATACGAATCACCCTGCCGAAATGACAGGATAAAATGAGCTAAGGTGGCTCGACAACGTCAGGTTCAAAAATCAGGATACCATGTGCACTTCGACCCACACTATCGTGGCAGACGATCTTAATCTATAAAACCCAGATACTGGACACTTCACATATTTGCATCTAACGCTCAAGCACTTGCTTTGCAAGGCGATATTCGAAGATTTGGCTTTAGGTCGTTCGTTATTCATACTTTTTATTTCCTATTTGCACAAGATGCTGTCTCCAACTCGCTTGCTTGCAGCACTTGCCACTCTATCCCTATTCTTCTGGGTAGACGCTGCTCCAAGGTACTTTCGTGCAATGGACGCTAATCCCAATGGCCCGGTTGATCCGAACACCACCACATACTGCACGTGGTGGATTGACTATAATGGAGAAACTTGCGACAATATTCTTTCGCAAAATTGGATAACTATTGATGATTTCCGCCGCTGGGTAAGGCTGCTCTATATCCTCACCTCGCGTTTATCTACGAAAGATTCTAGACTAACTCTATATCTCGTATTCTGTATAGAATCCTTCCATTGGTACCAACTGCGAGGGCTTAATCACAGGAAATTCTTATTGCGTTGAAGCCCTCTTTGAGCCACCACCCCCGAAGACATCAACCTCATCCTCTAAGGTGTCTTCGACACCACCCCCAACGTCCAAAGCAACATCATCACCAAAACCCACCTCGACTCCATCTACGACTTCAAAGCCTACTGTGCCTTCTACAACCACGAAACCAGGCAATGGCATTCAGACGCCGTGAGTAAAGCTTCTTAAACTGTCTTACCCTGCTAGTCCCGGAAATTCCCAACTATTCGCGGCATCAGCAGATTCCAGTCAATTTTTGTTAATTGTAATTTTTGTGTAAAGTCTCCCCACTCAACCGAACATGATCGACAACTGTGACGAATTTTACTTTGTCAAAGAAGGCGACGGCTGTGCAAGCATCGCCAGCCAATTTGGCATTACCCTAGAAAAATTCCTAAAGTGGAATCCCTCCGCAGGGAGCACTTGTGGGGGACTATGGAAAGATGCCTACGCTTGTGTTTCTATAATTGGAGAAGTTGGCAGCAGCGTTCCTCCTCCGGCTCCTTCAACTACAAAGCCCGGTAATGGAATCGCTACCCCCCAACCCACGCAACCAAACATGGTCAGCAACTGTGACAAGTTTCACTACGTCGAAACCGGAAAGGATAATTGCCAGAGCATTGCGACAAAGTACGGTATCACGCTCGACCAATTCCTCAATTGGAATCCATCTGCAGGAAACACATGCGGCGGGCTGTGGGGTGATGCGTACTGCTGTGTTTCTATCATCGGGCACGAGCCCACTCCAACCAATCCCGGAGGCGGAGTGACCACTCCAACCCCTTTCCAGCCAGTAAGTTTAAACGTTGCCCCCATTTTGCATCCTGTCTTCAACTAATTGTACATCCATAGGGCATGGTGAATAACTGCAAGAAATTTTACTTGGTGCAAAAGGGGGAGGGATGTGATACAGTCACAAAGAAAAACAATGTCAGCTTAGCAAACTTTGTTAAATGGAACCCCGGTGTTGGCTCGGACTGCAGAAATATGTGGGCCGAGGCATATGTCTGTGTTGGAATATGATTTCAAAATAGCCCGGAAGATGTCACCGGTTTGAGCTCTGAGCCAAGGATATGGAGTAATGTAATTGACAGTACCTACTCATCCGGAGTAGGATGCTTGATACATATAGATAATATCAAAAACTAATATACGACCTCTTTTAATGAGCATACCTTTGGCGGGACAGTAAGGGAGATATTTTAATTCGGAACTAATCAGATCAGGGGAATGGAAAAGTTCGTATCCCAGGATAAGAAGGAGGTTGCTTGTCACATGAAAGTGACTCAACAGCTACTTCGTTAATTAAATATAAAGCCTAGGGTTCACGGGACTACAAATCTTCCATTGATCTTATGGTATCTACTAGGGCTTCGCCTAGGTAGACATTTCGCTAAAGGCGATGTACGGCGGTTACATAATTCGCAACGCAAAATCTGGCTTAAGAATATTGAGACATCCAAATAATATAGCGGTATTAAAGTGCAATATCGAGGACATATTGAGGATACCCCCAAAGAGCCTGTCAAGCCCGCGGGATTCGCGGCTCCAGAAAGGGTCTCGCAGAGGCATTCCGTGCCGTAAATGCCATCATAACAACTTCGTCTACGTCATTGCGGCATCTACATTTAGTAGTAGCCCTGATTCTATGCCGCGAAAACGATTGACCAAGTCCGATTACAGTGTCAGATCCTGAAACCGAATGATCTTTTGCAAGATCAGCTAGTTCATTTCTACTCCGTCTTGGAAATTATAGCAGCAATAGTACTACTGAGGTATTCTGTCTATCCAGGGCATAGCCTGAATATCCTTTTAACTTGTGGCTGCTAATGCTGAGGTATCGCCTATTCTCGACCATTTAGGTCAAGTGAGTGCACCCTCTGAACTGTCTGAATGGAGTTAAGATTGTCACGTTAGATATTCGGCTATTACATCAGCTGCATCCTGCCTATATATAGATCCTCGATACCCTTCAATTCACACCACTCTTGGCTGCCATTTCTCCCCTCTAGCATCGTGACAAAGATGAAAGTCACTTCAGCATCCATGTGCTGCCTCAATCCATACTTGTTTTTTTATTTGATGTCGACAGAACAAACATTGGTTAGCGATAGTGTCACACAAATATAGCCATCATTAATAGATGCCGAGATCGGGGACTGCAAAGTCATTCGATTAATTGAAGGGCACGGGCCTCCCCTAGCAGCTGTATAATAAGCCATTATCTGTCTTATTCATCACTCAGACTTTAGATACTATAATAGCAAAGACGGCGCTGCAGGGGCCCGGTAAAGAATATAGCTACGTACATGCTTTCGTGTCCATTATCCTCATTTGCACATCATTCCAGACACCGAGGAATGGACAGCGTATTATCTCTTCCTAGGCCCGTCTAAATAGCAATCTTCCGAGCTGTTTTTTTTTTAAATATTTTATCCTTTATGCGAGTAATAGCGGTATTGCTAAAACTAGCGCCTAATAGCACGTTGCTCGGGCATTTTGATAGGGGAATTAGCGGTTAATTCATTATTGCGAACGTTTAAAATAAGGACGTTGCTATAATTAATAAAGAGGAGGCACTAGTCTTTATTCTAGGTCAATAAATAAAAACATGAATAAGTTCCTTTGAATGCAGTTACTTCCGTCAAGAGCAAATGACAACTAAAGGATTCATCAATCTTAATGACAATCATGGATAGTTTAGCTCTACGTATAGAGAGGGTTTCCATTGAAAAGAGCTATTGTTTCTATAAATACCACTACAAGCTTTGCTAGCGAAAAGAATTGTGTTGTAGTCCGGCAACACTCCTAGGTTTCACTTCCATCCCCATGTGGGAAGACAGTTAATCGATAAAGAATCGAATAGTCTTTAAGGCTAGCTTTATTAATTAGGGGGCCTCACTATACCATCGTCCCCTGGAGCTCCAGGAGGCCACCAGCCATCAGGCCAAGTCTCAGGCTCACCAGGATAGTTAGGAAGATTGCGGTCCAATTTTATCCACGCTCTCCTATACCCTGCTGGACGAAAGTATTCACCTTTCTTTATTTCCATACCAAAGAAACATTTAGGTAGGGAGGTATCCTGTGGGTCGTTGTTCATAATGCTAGGCTTGAGGGAGGCCGTAGGGTTCATGATCCAACAGTCGTAAGCGTTTCGATAGGTTGTGAGCTTGTCCATCCCATGATTATCCCACAGAGAATAAGCAAGATCATTAATACCGCCGTCCAATGAACCATCATCCACAAGATACATCATGCCGAAACACCATTGCTTGTCTGGGTCCTATACGGAGTTTCTCTCGGCATTGCACTCAGCCTCCCCATGGACACCATCATTGATAACAACGTAAGCGTGATGAAACAACCTCGGAAGCTGCCATCCAACAGTTTGCCTCTATTTTTGTAATAAGCATTACACCGATGGAGTGAAGGATGAATGAGGCTTACTAGCAATTTCCTTAGGTGTTCGGCATCGTCCGGTAAGCCTGCTGTTGGGTGATCTACGAGCCATTGCCCATCTCCCATAGCCTTTACGAGGGCATGAGTGTACGATGAGTACGAGTCTTTTTTCATCGCCTCTGGAATGTTGGCTTCGCTTGGGATGTCGTCGTCGCTTGATGCTCGTACCCCTTATATGGCGTTATGGATTTTCATAATGCGTTTTCGGTACGCGTCGCAAAACTCAAGAAGCACTTTTGTCATATCATTCTTCATATCTTTTCCGATTTTCCCTGGCTTTTTGTTTATCTCTGAAATCAACTCTGAAAACGCAGCGAGTGTGCCAAGGGTTCCAGTTACAGCAAGGTTAGTGACGGTTGTTCCAGCACCAATGTTAAGGATTAAAGCGAGTATTGAGAAGGGATTAAAACTTTCTTCTTTCTCGTGAGGCTCAGCCTTGAATTCGGCGATAATATTACCAACGTCATCAGTTAGATCGTCTCTCAGCCAGTCAATGACCTGAACGTATCCCTGAAAGAATTGGTCGAAATTGTCGAGGGACACATATATATAAAATGTCCCTGACCATCCTGTGGCCTCGAAATCACCTATACGCTCTGTAAACATTGTCCACAAAAAGAGGAATAACAGCACTTACTGCATGGCATGGTGCCAATACTACATCTTGCCCATTCTGACACACAGCTCATTTGGCTTGGGCTCCTTTCAGGAAATAGAATTTTCCACATGTCGTGAGCCCAGTTTTCGTAGGCATTGTTTTGCAGATACTTTTCGGCAATAAAACCGGCATTGGACTCACGCCAAATATCCAGCCTCTTCTCTTCAGTGGTGAAGTCATTTTCGAAATATTCACCATGATTGCTAAGTACATAGAGATCTGGTAAATACTGTGATAGTCGATCCTCATCTTGTCTAGGCTGGTTGGCAGGGATGCAAAGAACAAGGTGGCTGGTAATGAACATGCCAGCCAGAACTGCGCTAATAATCCCGGACATGTATACAACGCTTGTCGAAAGAAGTTAAACGATTGTTATGGAAAAGAAATTAGCGACTGCTTGTAGATCTCGAATATATCTCTAAGAGGATGCTAAGGAATGACTGGAAGAATGATACCATACCAAAGGGGAAAATAAAATTTCGCTTGCACACTTATATATCCTCAATATTAAGAAGTCGTTGGTCAGCTTTGGAGATGTCGATGTTGTCCTTCAACTCCAAGGATTGAGTGAGCAATATTCCAAGCACGATCCTTTTATTTTCTTAGACAACAAGTGTATATCTATGATTTGCTCAATATGCACTTATCTTTGAACGTGGTCTGAACCGTAGACATTCTCAAACGATCCCATACTTAGGGGTCGTCTTAGTTTTCCAATACGGCGTGCATTCACTGTTATCCCAATGAGTTATTAGAAACCAGGGGGACTTCAGACTTTCAGATAGTATAGCTGGCCTCTCATCAAACATAGCATGATAGGAATGTGGAGTTGGCTGGGAGTTAGGGGTGGCTATTCTCTATATGGAATCATGCCGGTTGACAGTTGAAACATTCCATCTATGACTGCGCCGAAATGAGAAGATTATTGATTAAAAATATCCTTCCTAATCACTTTTTGAATAAGATTCTGATATATATGCATATTTGAGAGCATCCTGCATACTGGTTCGCTCGAAACAGCCTCGAGTTAGGCAAGTCAAACACCGCAATCCCGCCTGGGATATGTCGTCGCTTCGTCTTGAGTCCTGTGTATTTTTCCCTTCTTCGAGATATCCATGGCTCATTTTTTGAAAAATATTGCTTGAGTTTTCCGGAGTCAGCAGCCCGCCTATCCATATCTGCTATTCGCCTTCGCCGCAGCGGCGCAACCGACAGACCTCAGCTTTGAGTCCTCCCCCTTCATGACACATAGTTTTAGTTGGTAATGTCTTCGGGCATATTTCAACGCTTATATCGGTGGAGGAATGTGCTGTCACTCAGCATCGAAGAAGAGCAGGAGTACTACATCTTGGTGTTGACGATACCAGGAACGCTTTTTCAATACCCTTATGAGTTGAATAATATGTTCAGGGGTATTTGCATAGAATGAAAGCAACATCTGCTCGGCCAGAAATCTGGAGTTCTCTGTTTCACAGAAAAACATGGCTCACGAGGATGTGATCCGTCGAAGTCACCGCAGGTGTTGGTGACTCAAGCCACTGCGACGCATAGGTTGTGTTCGGGCGATGGAACACAACATAAAAGTCACCTGAGACTGCCACGGTTCAAGATGGCCTTCTGGCAAACGAGCAGCATGAAGTGGCATGTCTGAGGTAGTGTGTTCCAGCATGAAGCAATGGGTTAAGGCAACATTGAGAAAGGATCAGAATCAGACGAAAAGGACATGACCCAAGTGCATGAACGTGATTTTATTAGTCACGAATACAATTGACAGACTTTCGAATTCGATCGTTGAAGAGTGGTTCAGTTCGTCATTCTCCACACTGAGAATAGAAAGATATAATGAGCCAAATACTGGAGCAAAGGAACTGTTCTTAAGTAAAAGGGGCCTAACAACATTCCAACAGCGGAATTTGCGATTATAAAAGTACTAAATATTCCGTC
Source organism: Lojkania enalia (assembly GCA_010094045.1). Taxonomy (NCBI): domain Eukaryota; kingdom Fungi; phylum Ascomycota; class Dothideomycetes; order Pleosporales; genus Lojkania; species Lojkania enalia. The sequence goes on from ML986655.1 coordinate 107,675, forward strand.
TAGCAACTTTTATTTACGACGATTGAGTTTCCCTCCCGATCCGAGAACTCTAGATTGCCGAGCTCTTGCTGTTGCAGAGCTAGGTCAAATCGCCAGAACAAATCAGATATCTTAAGCTTCACAGATATTCCTAGGGCTCCAGAATGATTATGCTGCATCGGATCTAACGTTTCCATCATAACTTTGACGGGGCTCGTTGCGGACCAGAGAAGCAACCTTCACAGCGATACTTTTCACCATAACGCTGGCCATCCAGCCACTGTTAGCGACATCTTGCTAATGCCGATGCAAATATTACTTGCGCTCTATTTGTTATATTTTTTCTGGATCGCTTCCTACTTAATCCTTTGTACGGCGTAGCCGCTTCAAGTTATCACATGGACGGACAGCGAACGACGGTCTATGCGCTTAGCTAACTTCATAGACTAGATATCGCCCGGCACTGGAAGGGGTGCCAATCTGGAAGAGTACAATGAAAGTTTGTTACTCATTCTGTGAGAGTGTAGGAGTCACTAACAGCTTACTCGATGTCTGCAACCTTCACGGGAATGTGCCATCGACACAGACAATCTTTCATGCTCCTTCTTTTGCAGTTGCAAGTTGTGCAGAGGCCTCGCTTCACTAACTACATGAAGATTCAGACGGGCCCACACATCAACCTAGCACGGGAAAGACGCCTGGCGTGTCTGGTCGAGCCGAAAAATCGCCCCATCTCAATACCTCGCCGTACACCGCTATTTAAGGAGCTTGCAACGTTATTGTCGCTATCAAAACCCAAAGAACGGTTTTCACAATTTGTCTTACAGGCTATCATGTAATTACTTCTTCATGAAGTTCCGGAGACACTCATATCTATCGCGTATCAGGGAGCATCAATTGCTGAGGCAAACATTGATGTATTGAAGGAGGGTAAGTGGCCTGCCTAGCTAGAGGCTGGCAATGGCGATACTATATAGGTCTGAATAAACAGACCAACTATAATAGGATAGTAGAAATATGTGACAATGCCATAACAATCAATGGGCAATTAGTCTTCTCTCTGGACCGAGAAAGGTAGTATTCCTTTTCATCTTCTCTCATCCGCATCTCTCCTACCCAGAATACACCCGAAAGGCGACCTACCTCTATCCGCTGAGAATTTCTTTGATAAACAATTGCGAACGATGATCAAGATGACTGTGGCATTGGGTCGTCTACTCGGCGCAGCGAAGTGACTATTAGAAGTCACACGGCGAGCTCAAGGCCGCCTAGGGCTCTACGCTCGACATGCCACTGCAATGAGTCAGTCTCCAACCGCTGCCTCAAACAACGAAGCAGACGCTTACCATCTTAAAAGGCGTGTTCCACGCGAACAGCAACGGAATAGCCTCCTTATACGCATCCGTCTTCACCGATTCCTCGAAATGACGCATAGTTTCCCATCCCCTCGCAACAAAAAAGCATTTGGCCTTCTCGCCTTTGATATTTTCATGCTCCTGCTCCTCCAGCACCCAGCCAAGCGTCAACGTACCGTTTCCTCTTGCGTCCTTCTTGAAGATGTCATCGAAGCGGAAGAAGTCCTCTTCGATCTGTTTCTGAAACTCGGGAGTGGTGCGAGAGGCTGGGAAGTAGCACAGTACAAATTCAACCACGTTCGCCGTGGCGGGTCCGTCTCGTCCAAATGCAGACCGGTCAAGCGCAACGTGGAAAATGCTTTGTGGCTCGCCAAAGGAATTGCGCATACTTCCCATAAAGGAACCGAATTCCGCGGTGGCCTTGAAGTCGGCAAAGTCATGGACAGCATTCCACTCCGACATGATTTGAATGGCATTCTCCTCATGGAGCCGTGTGCCAAGGACAAATTGCTGGGGCTGTTTTGCTCCTTCGAGGGCTTTGGCAGCTTTCAGGATTGTGTCGTTGATCGCTGCACGTGTTGTTTGCCCGTCTGATGATGGCTCCCTGCCAAAATGTACGATTTGGGTGATAAGCATGTTGCTAGATGGAGTCCCTTCAGCGGCGACAGCTCATAGAAATTGAATTTGGTTAAAACAGCAAAGATTGGCGTCTGACTGGAGAACGCTAGACGAATGAAAAGTTTTATGCTCCACTGTGCCGCTTTATATAATGGACAGGAATCGTGAGACATCCAGCCATATCCATATCCATGCCGTAGTGGTGGCCGTATGAGCCTCGTCCAGATTTATAATCGGGCATTTGGCAAAGACCGAGACCGACGAGCTTGGCCCTTGTGCGCTGTACCATGACTGTCCCAGAGCATATTATTGGAAGAGTGATGCTATATTCATTCTCGATAAGCTCTGATGGACATGTGTGGATGGCACCCTCGAGGCTGGCAGGAGAGGAGGTCGCTAGTTGTTGCGATGATGCGCGGCATGTATCGCGCACTGATTGGCTGCCGGGTTGACTGAGCAGAGGAGCTGAGGGCCGCGCGCCGTCTGGACTTTGAGCAGACTACGACATACTCCATCCTATGCGGCAAGGGTAAGCTGTGCGCGATTCCATCCAGGCGACGTGCTAATTATCATAGCAGCTATTTCGAGACCGATGCTGTCGAACGCACAGCGTGTTGAGCGCGGTGATGCCAACGACAACTACGACCACGACCCCGACCACGACCATGATGACGCGACCGCCGCAGCAGAGGCAGAGGCAGACGAGGAAGCACAGCTGCTGCCCATAGAAGAAACCGAACTCGAATTCGAATTCGAGGACAGCAGCCAGGGCGAACTCGATCGGCCGCGTCGACGTCCAAGATTCCGCTGGTGCCGTGTCCGCGTCCCCGTCCATCGTCCTCGGGCGCCGCATCCGCAAGCAATTCGCCCTTTCTTCCCCTCCACCCAGGAGGCTCCCTTGCTGCTGCTCAATCGCCTGTTGCCCAAGAAGAAGAGCAATACGGGCAAGTACAAAACAGCCCTCCTCGGCGGATGGGTGCTGCTCTGGGCCGTCGCCTTCTTGGGATTTCTGAGCGCGCAGCTTCCCGTCAAGGACGGCGCCGGCCAGGCCGTGGTGAACGTGGACTGCGCCGACAGCCTGTGGAGGCGTAAGAACGAGTGTGGCATCGATGGCATCGACTGTCGCCCCTTCTCCAACCAGACCTTTGCCTTTCGCTGTCCGGCCAAATGCCGAGACGTCCGAGTGCTCAACCCGCGTGCTGTCGGCTTGTTGGATGTCAACTATCGCCCGCTCGTCATAGGCGACAATCCCTATCGAGCCGACAGCTTCATCTGCGGGTCCGCGATCCATGCCGGCATCGTGAGTGATGCTGCCGGCGGCTGTGGACGCCTGACACTGCTTGGCCAACGTGATAGCTTTCCAGCTTCTCGCAAGCATGGCATTGAATCAATCCCTTTTGATTCCTACTTCCCATCCTCCTTCTCAGTAGCTCAAGACCAGAGCTTTCGTTGCAAGGGCGATCCGCGACGGGGTCTCCTCATCTTGTCCCTCTTCTTCACCATCATGATATCCTTGTTCTCCGCATCTCCGTCGCAATTCTTCGTCATCTTCATCATCATCTTTGCGCATGTCAGCTTCGCTTCAGATCCTCCTTCAGCATCCTATCGCAACATCACCGTCCTTCCCGACCACATATCAATGTTCGCCAAGCGCCTTCTTCCTGCCTTATTCTGCGCCGTTGTCATATACGGGACATGTGTTAAACGCACTCTGCAAGGACTGAAGGCGCAAGTCGAGAAAACAGTACTCTGGTTAGGTGGCTTCTGGTTCGGCGCCCTATCGAATTATACTTTTGATTGGATCCCCATTTCCCGTCTCACCGCCCATGACCTCGAGCAACAGCCCGGAGCCAAGCTCGCCCTCGCAGTGATCCTCATCATTTTAGTCTGCATCATCTTCCAGCAAGTCTACTATTTCTGGCTTGAAGGACGCTTAGGCCGCTATCTGGCTTTGTATGGACTTTTTGTTGCTGGAATCCTCTTCTGCTTGACAATACCCGGGGTCCTGCTTCGCATTCATCATTACATTCTTGCGCTGCTCCTTTTGCCAGGCACCAGCATGCAAACTCGACCCTCGCTACTTTACCAAGGCATCCTCCTAGGCCTCTTCGTAAACGGTATCGCACGCTGGGACTTCGATTCCATACTCCAAACCGCCAACGCCTTGCGCGGAGACGCAGCCCTCAACTCAAAACTTCCCTCCATCAAAGATCTTAAGATAAACCACAATCCCGGGAATGCCTCCTTGACGATCCGACTAAATACACCTCCTACAGGCATGCATGGCCTCAGCACGCTCGTTAACGATGTTGAGCGAGCAAGGACATTTTTCACACATGGCAATGCGACATTAGAGTCTGAGTTCGAGTGGCTTTGGTCGCTCACTCCCAGGTTCTCGGAGTACTTCAGATTTGCGTATGTGAGAGATGGGAGGACGCTGGATTATACAAAGGCTGTGGCGCATTTTGCGAATGGAACTTTGTTTTCGCCGAATAGGACGCAGGGTTAATACGATAGCTAAATATTAAATTCTTGCAAGTGGCCAAACGGCCCTCATACTAGCCGTACAGATGGACTACAAAGCAAGCATGAACCACATGTTTCGAAGCTCTGCAAGCTAACAGGAATTGCAATCAAGGACCGACAGACGTACAGAGAAGCAACATAAGCGCAAACACATCATCCTCGAGCATCTACCACGCGTAAATCAATTTCCCAATTGGAAGGAACATCCTTACCCATACGCCCCTCATACGTTGCAACCCCACTTTTCTGTTTGCATTCTCGTCTACGCTTTCCCTTCTAGCCCATCCTTGCTACCGTCCGTTTCCCCTCTGGCTCTTCTCTTTCCCAGTACTCTATATCCCACTATCATCTTGAAACTCCTTCCAAGCCAGACACCCGTCCCTGACTCTCTGCTTCCCATTAAACCATTTATTCCATTTGCGGCACGTGCGTTTGAGCTCCGGCTTATCATGGAACTTGATGCGGTCAGTGTTTTCGAGGATCTGCATTGCGAGGCCTGAAGAGGCGTGCCAGGCAATGTGACAGTGCATCAGCCATACACCTATGTGGGTTAGTCCTGCTAGCGAAGGTGTATAAAAAAAAAAAAAAGAAAAGAAAAGAAAAAAGAGAGAGAATGTGGAAGAAATCTAGATGTAGACCGAGATATGAGGGAAGGATGCAAACATACCAGGATTATCGACCTTGAAGGCAATGATCAGATACCCGTTGATAGGTAGCAGAGCGACATCTCGCCTGGGCGGATTATCCCTCTTCAACACCGCTGTCTCGGGCCTATACGGCTCATCATCCTGCGCGAGCAACGCAAAATCGTGGCCATGCAGATGAATCGGGTGTGCCGCAAAGCTGGTCCCGCCGGGACCAGTAATGAGTAGTTCGACCCACTGGTCCCTCTTGACGTAGGGTTTGGTCGTTACAGATAGCTCGGCCGTCCAATTTGTCGAGGTGCCTTCGAGAGAAAGGAGCGTAGGGTCGCTGAAGTTGAGCCAGAGAGGGGACTTGTACATTTGCCAGCGGGCCAAGTTGGACGGGTAGTAGGGGCCTGAGGCTGGGGTGACGATGTTGACATCCATGGTGTCATCTATGAAAGATGAGCTTGCCTATACTCAAAAACAACGTAGGGGAACTAGCTAAAAACTTACCGATTGGTGATTCAGGAATCTGCCATTTCAGAATCGGCTTCAAGCTAGAGTATGTCTCATCAGAACACTTGATGGCAAAGTCATTGGGTTTGCTCGACGGGTCGGCAGTGCTTCTTCCATAGCGGACAATGCCTGTCGTAGCATTCTCAATTGTATATGGGTAACGGAAGTCACCGCACTGCGTTGCTGGAACTGTACGGATCCAGTAATTTTCGTCTTCCGTTGGCGCCCACGGGTTTGCTTCGACGACGACATGGTACCTTTGGCCGATGCCAACGAGAACGCTGGTATTGGTGTACGGTTCGATAGGGACAAAATCGGATTCGATGACGGTCAAGTTGTGGCCGTCAATGGAGAAGACGAAAGTTGTGTCAACGGAAGTGTTGATCAGGTACAGTAGGTAGCGTACCCCCTAAATAAGGTTAGCAAGTGATTGCTATGTCGACGAGGAATGGAGCGGCTACCTTCTGGAAGGAAAGAGTGTGCAATTTAGTCGGTCTTCGGTCTTCACAAGTGTCTATGTCCGGAGGAGCAACACCTGCAGGGAATCAGCTTCACAGGGTGCGACTAATGAGTTGGCATACCGTGTCCATTCAACAAAATGCTACTCATCTTTGGCCGGGCACGACCTAAGCTCCACGCCCAGTCCTCGAAAGCACTTCGCTGGTTCCAATCAGTCATTAAAATAGGGTCTTTGGCGGTGTCATATCCCCCGGAAGACGGGCCATGAATCGTCAAGGGACCCGCCATGCCATCGGGGTACTATCATAGATGGTAAGCGAAATCCTGGACGAGGTTGGTCTTGCATACATACTTGCAAAGAATAATGGCTGTGGTACCAAGACGTGCCGTACTGCCGAGCATGAAATTTGTAGGTATATGTTTCGCCCGGCGCGATTGGGCACTGCGTGACAGCATTCACGCCATCATATTCATTACTATTATACTGACGAAGACCGTGCCAATGAATGGATGTGCCATTGCAAGGCAAATGATTTCGGACGGTAACCTCAATATCGTCGCCCCAACACGCCTCAATCCACGGTCCCGGATACTGACCGTTAAAGACTTTACCCTCATCGTTTCTACAGCCGTCTGGATACAATGTTTCATTCGTAACGTCCAGTGTATACTTACGAGTTACACCCTTCGGCCAGACGTTCTCGTAATCAGTATATATATTGTAGGTCGGCTTCTTCGATTTGGGATTCTTGGGCTTGAGCCAGCACCCGCGGTCATCATGCTGAGAGCAAGGCTCGTAGTCAGGCAGCTCAGGATACTTGCAGATGAACCGTCCATGTTCTGGCGCATTTGGAGGGTCGAAGATAGGGTAATCGACAACTTCCGGCTCAATAGGCCTAGCAAGTTCCGGCAGCAAAGGAATCTCGGTCAGTCCGTCATGTTGAAGTGGAGAGAGGGTAAGGAAGTTAAGGGCTTGGACGAGTAATGCCCAACAGTTCTCGAATCCGCGCATGCTCAGTGTGGGCAACAGAGCCCCCTAAACAAGGCAATATGTGATGAAATTTGTAGAAAGAACGGGAAATACATCTACGATTAGCAACACCGAAGAACTAAATACTAATCCCCCAGCTCAATAGGCAACCGTCCGACTCGCGACCGCCATTGCGGTCACCGGCCGCTTGAACGCGTTGGCTGTAAGCCATTAAGTCATAATTGCTTGCCTTGTGTATCTCAACATTGCCTATTGTAGTCACAGTCAGTAAAAAAAAAAAGGGGAGAGGCTAGGTTGCGGAAGGGTCATTGGACGTAATCAATTAAAGGACTTTGTCATCTTTCAGTCAATCTAGTCTGCTAATGGCGGACGAACCAATAGGTGGAGCATGAAAGATACTCGGCGTGACCTGAATGACACCGTATTACAAGCGGCCAGATGCTTATCTTGTGACTCGGTGCCCTCTCAGCCCCCGACTACATCGTAAGCAAATATTTTGACCGGTGCGAGCTTTCCCGGGCTTATATATTATGCAAGATATCTCAGTAGTTAGTGTTTTGGCGTCAATGTCCCCTCCTATGCGGGGTCAGTGGCTGCGCTGAAGTTACACTTCCCGCAGTTTATTATCGGGATTTGATCGGGACGCTGCAGTTTTGACTCAGCTCTACCGGAATGCGAGATTTTTATCTCAGCTCCGCCTTTTGAGGATGCAGCCGAATTTCGGGTGAGACGGTGTCATTGGCGGTTTCCGACGAAATCAGAACTATAACAGAGTGGGCTGTCAAAAAGCGTTAGAAAATGAGCGCTAGTCCATTTACGTCGGGAAACTCACCAATGAACCGCTTCCAGCTGCTGTATCGCAGGGGTAAGCATTGTCAATCACCGCTCCCAACGGCTCCCGCAATAACCCGTCGTGGTTGCCTAATGGTGAACTTTAGGCTTGATCCGCGATCGATAGTTCGTCGGGATAGTGCAAACTTTTTAAGACTGTCTATCATGGTAAGCTCTCACTCACAAACGAGAGGGATCTGTCTCTTTTATACTCGCTGCAATTTCCTTCTCGTTTTCCTAAGCAGACTTATGCGTTGTTTGCTGAATGTGATCTTCATTGAGGCCTTCGGGTCTCCTTCTCCCGCTATGCAAGGGCTGCAACATATCAGAACCAGCTCCAATGTCATGGCTCTGAAAGAGGGTGTTGCAACTTATCTGGCTACTCCAAAAGATCGGTTAGGATTAGACATCGAGAGCCGTTACTGCTATTTCGTGGCCTTGGCCATACAACTAAGCATGAAGCATTCATATTGTAAGTTGATGCTCTATACGCCATGCCTAAGACCTGCCTATGCCTAAAAAACTCTAGAATGTAGGATAGGATAATGCAGCGGCACCTAGGAAAATAGTTATGATATTGGTGGAAAATATGTGTCGTATAACCTAGCTATTTTATTGTCGCGGATCAAGTGAGTTCTGAGCGGAATTGGAATATATGTCGTAGACATAAAGGGTCAGCGTTGAGATCCCTAGAATGAAAAGGCCTAATTCTTATGCGGTTTCTATGGCAAATAGGATGATCAAGATAATCAGGCCGATAACAACCGTAGAAGTCATGAGAATGCCAATGAGAATTATTAGTCAAAGTATGCCCTTACTTACATGTTACCACCACTTCCCAAGAGCCCACTTCGCTCATATAAGCGGTGCCCTTTGTATGGTTTCGTCATTCAAGCCCGAAGACATATACTGCGTCGGAAACAACCTAATCCGGGCCACTCATATATTTCACTGAATGGTGAGATATCGGGTTCATTGCGGATGGGCTGAAACCTATTGGTAGAAATCTGGCGGGCGCCAATTCCGTGCAAAATAAAATCAGAAGCAAGAACGACAGTGGATATGGAGCGGAGATTGAAATGGCGATCGTTCGTAAAATACAAAGGGAAAAAATTATTGCTTTTTTTTTTTTTTGGTGGCCCTACTACAGGGTTTCTGCTTTCAATTTAGGTTAACTTGAACGATAATATCGGACCGATTAAAACATCGAATAATTTCCGTAGTCATGGCCGTTCTTGACTTGTGCAATCGACAATTGCTCTTGAGGGCATGGATGGCCAGAGTTTAGATTGATACATGTCTGATCGGAAACATCTATCTACTTCGAACGGGTTCTTTGTGCAGGCTCGCATTATTGGAAAGCTAAAAATCTCAGAGCCCACAAGACGCGGACACAAAAAACAAATTGAAAGTGGAAATGATGCTCATTTCAAATTCATCCAATCCGATGTTGTCATCCTAGCATCCCCGGTTCGGCCTATGCTAGGCTACCCGAGCCGATTCGGAAGAGCGGTCGGAAAAAGATACTCTCGCAAACTTGAATCAACGTAATAATTGGACGAAAAGGAAAATGAAATTGGAGCAGAAAAAACCATCAACATAGAGATGGCAAGCCTCCCCCCAGTGTCGGAGTGCACAAACTTCTATACCATGCCCGATATGGTATAGCTCGATTAACCGGAAGCGGGCTGGAAATGAATCATCCATCGCCGTGTAGCCTCGCGCTGCAACCTTACAACTTCGCCTTAGAGGAATTTTAAAAAGTGGAAAGCAATTGCGACAAAAATTTGTACTCCTTTTGCGAAAAAGCAGAACCATGGAGAACCAAAGGCCGAAAGTTGGTGTGGGGGTTGTGATCCACGATGAGGCTGGAAACATTGTGATGGGTGAGCGAACTGGAAGTCATGGCGCGGGTAAGTTTTGGTCCCTCGCTTTGTCCACTCTCACCCAAGCCATCCGAGGCTTATCCGTGAGATATCTGTGGCATAGGCACCCTTCAGTGTCCCGGTGGCCATCTCGAGTATGGCGAGTCATTCGCCGAATGTGCAAGGCGCGAAGTGCTTGAAGAGACTGGCCTTGAAGTCGGAGAAATTAAGTTTTTGACGGCAACCAATGATGTTATGGAGGAAAGTAAACATTACGTTACTATTTTTGTGACATGTGTCATTACAGGAGAGAAGAAAGAGCCTGAGGTATATATCACAACTATCCGCTTGGTGATGTTGCTAGCTTTGCAAGTAGTACTTGCTATACTGACATAGATTAGCCACTCGAGCCGCATAAGTGCGCACGCTGGGACTGGATACCATGGTCGCAGATGTGGGAGTGGGCAAAATTGCAAGCAATGGCAGAGCGCGAGGGTAAAGAGGTGACAAAGAGAATGTTTCGACCACTAGTAAACCTATATCTAGATTACCCAGAGCTTGAATTCTGTTTGAAATAAAGAACGAATGCTCATGGGGGAGTATGAGAGAGACTGTAAACTGACCTTGCGTTTTGAATATGAAACATAGTAAATATCATGGCGTGCAAGATCAGTATCGAGGTTCTGCAACCGCTTCCATCTCTTCTATTTTGGGCACTCCCTGGCCATAGTCTATTTTCATGTACCCTCCAGCTAGAGCACCAGCTAGTAATCTCTGGGGCGTTTTCTTGTCTTCATCATTCTAAAGTTAATATTATATCATCAAAGTAGTCGCCTACGTTCTACGAATAGAGTAGAATGGGTGACAATGAGGAAGAAATATGCGGAGCGTTGTTCGACAAAAAAAAATGATAAGATATTTTTAATGTTACCAGAAGATACGCGGTCGTTTTGTTGTATTATTGGTCTGCTGTGTCTGATACGTTTCTTCCCTAGTTATTGAGCACCGATGCTGAATTAGTTGTAGGACAAGACTATGCCGCACGGACGGCACCTCTTTGACCGAAGAAAGGTAAACGAGATGCAAGCGGAAATGATAGCTCTAGAAAATAAAACTGCACAGTGCAAACGCATCAATCGGACTGCTTGGTCGTAGCATGAATAGCGCCCGAGGCGGCTTGAGTAGGGAAATTTGATAAGAAAATGTTCACCCCGTGAGGGGTAGCTTGATTTCAAAGAGGCTTGAGCGTTAAATTTGACTTAAAGCTTATAAGTGAACACAATTAGAGATCGTCGGACATCCAGTGCTAACTGAGCAACGACTGTTTTGAAGCGAGGCAGTCCTGAATCGTGTAAAGGGCATACGAAGTTCATAAGGACTTGTGCAAATTAAAATCTCAAGTCGAATCATCCAAAAAAATTTAGTGGCACATTGGCTTAGGATGCGAAGCCTTCTAGGTGTTCCAGGACTATTCATCCGCATTTATCGCAGTCTTTGAATGGCCTAGGTAAGAGGAAAAAGCGGTTGCTTACACAAAGTTTACATAGAAATGCCGTGATTCTTTATTCGCATGGTGCCGATCGCGTTAGTGTAGAGTAGAAGGCAATTAGATAGGAAAGTATATGACTGCGAGGGATGGGTGCGAGAGGTGATCCCATCACGCGGTGATCCGTGCACCCGGTTGTGATCTAAGTCTCGTCCGATCCATAGCAAAATGAACTGTAATTATCCCTCCCCAACACCCTCTCCTAAAATCATTTGGCCCCACAGTCACAGGCCTTTTGTTTCACGCTTCCACTATCAAAAAGGGTGAGACTCTATCGTCTTCTTCGTCATGTCCGCTGATTGGACAGGACTCGTTTGCCTGCTGGAGCCGCTGAAAACAGACCAACCGAGGTGCCGCCTTATGGTGAAACATGCACACCACCAATGACGAATGTTCAGACGACTACTCTCCATTCCCCGCCAAAAGCGCGCCGATGTAGCCGGGGATGATTGCGGACACGAAACGCAGGTACGAGGCCGGCTAGGCGGGCAGCCAATGCAAAGAAGTTCAAAGACGCGCAGGTGCTTCGTGCGAACGTCCTCATTGGAGCATGTTTTACTTTGCGACATCTGGCCGCAGTCCTTCGCCTGCCTTCTGTCCCCCAGCTCGTTTATCCTGCTTCAACTTGTCATCAGGTGAGGATTCATGCTATTTTCTAAATCTTCTTTCAGACCCCGAGTCAAGCAGACAATGCGAAAGCAAGTCGTCTTGGGACATGTCTCCCATGTGGCTAAGCATAATCATGGACCCCCGTTGTTCACCCTACTAGAGCAGCTGAAAAGGGCGCTGAGCAGGTGGACATCTCCCGAGCCACAGGCACTCACAATGTACTAAGCCTCAAAAAGCAAGCTTGCTCTGTCGCACAGCCAGATCTCGCCAGACGGCAAGACTCAGGGACATTTCCAAGCTGCTCGACGCTGTGACGAGCACCCGGGTTTGAGCGAATAATAGCCTTGGATAGTTGTCTGTACTGGCTAGGAACACCAGTCGTGTCCGTTAGGTAGGCCTCCGTCATTTTTCTTCGCTACCCAGCTGGCCTACCAGAGCGCTCAGCTAGGGTTGCTCATCTTATCCAGGATCATCGCTCGTCCCGCTATCAGCTTTAGTGGCGCTGCGCCGAAAGCAGCGTGGGGACGTCCGCACAGCCAGGATTTGAGCCTCGCAGGGTCGTCTCCTCGCTCTTGGTACCTCCAGCTGAGGCCTGCCTGGACCTGACTGGACCGGTCGGCCCTTTGCAACCTTCCTAACCAGCTTGGTAGCGGTCTCGCCGCGAGGTCGCACAAGCATGAATGGCCTTCTCCAGACTCCGGGCCACATCAACCTAAATGAAGCACGTCTCCGTTGACCGAACGTGGGAACTAACATAATGATGACAGCTCAGGACGATGTGTGAGGCCGAAAGGAGAAACGTTGCTGTGACTAATCTACGGTGAATTACTACCTGCATAGGCGCGCGGTGGTTATGCAGCGTGTTTTCATGTTGATTGACTGCGTACGGCCGGATAAAGGCAGCATGGTTTCTATCTTGAGCATAGTAATAGTAGGTGTGAAGGTAATATTAGTCACGGCGATGCGCGAATCAGCTAACATCGGCGTAGTTTCGTTTCACATTCGCGCTCCACGGCCAAGCTTTTTGCAAGGAAACCGACTGCCGCCAGGAACGGACAGATCCCGCATGCAGCTAACATACTAGTGCCCGTGGCCTTCGCCCTGGCCAGGGTCTGATCTACGCTGTTTGTGAAGGTAACATGGTCAACGCGCCGCTGGAGTCCACCTGAGCAGGGGACGGCGGTCTCTACGCTTTCAATGGCGCGAGCCGTCACTCCCGCCGTGCCTTGTACAATATCTATAAAGGCTCCCCGGCCCGGCGGCCTCCTCACTCTCCACCCCACCCACCACTGCTCTTCAATCATTTGCAGGTAGGCTTGCCTACAGTCATTCATTTTTCTGCTTCTCGCATTCCAGGTGCTGGACATACACTCCTTCATACCTTCACACTCTCCCCGTCGTTCCTTTATAGCCTACCACCCAAACATCTTTCCATCGAACCTCATTCTATCAAAATGATTACCACTTCATTTCTTGCCGCTGCTAGCAGCCTTTTTGCCCTTTCCTACGGCGCTCCCGTGCCCCGCACCAACGCTGCCACCCCTCGGTCCCCGGTGGAGCGAGATGTTTCCTATACAATCTTTGGCGGCGATGGCACAACTGCGCAAGGTTGGCCACAGAAGAGTCAGTGGGTAGACTTCGATACGCAGTAAGTCTTCGAGGAGCATTGGAACGCCGTTGATATTTAGAGCTAACTAATTCAGGTTCAATGCCGTGAAAGACGTCATTAACACTGCCTGTGGAAATCATGGATGGGGCGCAAACAACGACCCCACTGAGACTGAGTCGATCTACAGTGGCATTGTCGCCGCCTCCGAATCTACTGGAGTAGACAAAGAGTTCATTCTAGCGATCATGATGCAAGAATCAAAAGGCTGTGTCCGCGCCCCAACCACCAACTACGGTGTCCGCAATCCTGGTCTCATGCAGTCTCATAATGGAGCTGCTACCTGCAACGAGGGCGGCAATGTCCAGACGCCCTGCCCTCAACAGACTATTCACGATATGATCCTGCAAGGTGCCGGAACAATAACTGGATTTGGTCTGCAGAATACCATTGAGCTGTCCGGGGCTTCGGATGTGAGCAAGTACTACAAAGCAGCCCGCATCTACAACTCCGGCAGCGTCGACGCATCCGGCAACTTAGGCGCAGGCATTGCGACGCACTGCTACGCTAGTGATATCGCTAACCGCCTCCTGGGTTGGACTAGCATGTCAGAGAGCACTTGCAACGAGGGAGCCATTGGCAGCATCGGCGGTTCAGCTAGTAACGGTAACGGCAACGCCGGGACTCCTGTCGAGGAAGAACCCGAGGAAGAAATACCCAAGACTGAGGAACCGACCACTCCTAACAATGGCGAGACCAATCCCACCGCACCCAAAGCTCCCGGAGCCGCCAGTGGCTGCCAGAAGTGGTACACTGTTCAGTCTGGCGACACCTGCGAAAACGTGGCAAAGGCATCCGGAATCGATTTCAACAAGCTCAAGAGCTTGAATGGAGGTTTGGATAGCAACTGCTCCAATCTCTGGCTCGGATACGCATACTGCATCAGCGCCTAAATACTTCGATAGTGGAGGTTCAGCACGCTTGTAACAGTATTTTACGGATATGATGGACTGGGTATTTCTCTTCTCGCATTCGCTTCTATGATACCATACAATTTTTGCATGACCTTTTTTTTTTTTGGCCCATCCTGTGCATTGCATAGAGGAGCAAGATGGCTGGGTAGCATTGAGTTTCCAAGTCAGTTTCGGTAACAAAAAATAAATGTTAACGATGAAGAGTCTTTCAACCATCGCATACCCCACAGTCTTCAGTGATGGAAATAGATCCGTGCTAACCTAGCTTATCGGTCAACCCGTATCGTAACCCTAACGCCTCAGGGGGGCCTGTTTCTGAATCCTTCAGCTCCGTGCTTCCCGATCAGCCGCGGGCCTCGCCACTTGAACAGGCCCGCAACCAACGCCATGATGAAGAGTGGACTTTCGGTGTTAAGGCTTAACACGGTGTTCCAAATGCTATAGCAGCGGCACAGCGGCTAGCATATGACTCTGAACTAAAGAACGCAAAGTTAACTCGTGCGAGTAAGTAGCACCTCTCCCGCCCGCCTGAAACATCCAGCCTCCCTAAGGCCGGTAAGTCGATACCTCCTTCCCAAACCGCCCGCTTCGCCGAACGCAAACAGCACTCCTAAATTTTTAAAGAAAAAACTTTGTCATAATGTACTCACTTCTTCCTCCGTCGCAATATAAACATAATGCCCCCTTACAAGGTTCAAGGAGGGAGACCGAGACTGGAGCATACTGCACGTAACATCCAAGCGTCGTTAGCTTCGCTTGCCCCTTGACGATCCATCCATTCACAAGGCCTTCGCAGAAGGGGAAAAGACAAAGTTCCCCGCGCCGACATCCGAAATAGGATGCAGATGCAGGGAGGAGGCATGCGGCGTATCGATAGGGGAAAGGGGAGCTCGGGCGTTAGCCAGGGGCTGGAAATTCGGAACTATGGAGGGAGGGAGGCGCGTAAGACTGGCTGTGGCGCCGAGGAGAGAGGGTGAGATGAATCGGAGAGGCCGTGGCGTATGCGGTGGCTGTGCTAAGCCACACCTTGCCGAGGTTCGTGATTGCGGCGGACACCGTAATTCATGCACTCTCTCACCTTCAAGCGTTCAGCAGCTAATGTTTACGAGGACGGGGACGAGGACGAAGACACCTCTCCGCTATTCAGCTGCCGAGAATGGGGCGAGTCAAATTTAGGTAGTCGATCAAATGCTGGTCCTTACGAGGCGAATGCCTGCCCGACGGGGCTGAGAATACTATGGTTAGAATGTGCGCCGGACTTCGTCGAGACATACGTCACGAGCGCAAATGGCATTGTCCGCCTTGAAGCTAGCCTTGAGTGCAGGTGAGGGGTTGATGTTTCTCAGCCACCTAAAAGTCTTGACAACGCGAGAGCTTCCCGTGTGGGGCATTTCCGCGCAGGAATCCAGGAGGAATGGCGGAGGAACAAGTTCTACTAGGTTGGGGAGAGGAAGAATTGGGTTAGAAAGGATGTAGTTATGCTGTCTCGCGGAAATGTCTGTCCAGGGGCTCCCCCTTCGTGTTTAGTGCAGTCCACCACTTATCTTGAGAGGACCAGGCTTGGGCGGCAGGCAGACAACGAGCACCATCTACACGCAGCAACTACTATAAATAAGGTCACAGAAGAACTCAGTGTACTATTAAATAGCAAGAATCTTATAGGTCTATCTACTAGCTAAATTTTATTGTGGCGTTGTGGAGCTATCTGCTAAAAAGCCGTCATGATTTTTGTGTGGTGGCCAGCTCGCTGATAATTAAAACACGTTAACGTGTTTTGTCACTCATTTGGCCACCACACCAAGATCAATGCGCAGTTTTGCATGATTATACTACAACAACAGAATCAAATAGGCTAAAATTCTACAGAGAGCTTCCTTAGATGCTAGTAAACTAATTTCTTTTATAGCCCCGAATGTAAGCAGGAGGGGGTGGAGATCGTATAGGGTGGTATAGATAGACGTATTGATGGTGCGCTGTGGTGTTCCCTTGACCTCTCGGTCAAGGTACGGCAGGGGAATATATAGTACATGAAACTGCTTAGTCAAGGGCTGCACAGCTAATCAGGCACGTAACCTGAGCTTACACTGAATATGGCACTTTAAGCACGTTGGTGGTGCGCGTTGGCGCGCAGGATTACTAAATCGCTCCTCTAGCTCCCACTCCCTATTTTCGACTACTATAGCTAGGCGCTAGCCCTCTACACCTGTAGAGCTCCTCCTTAAGCAATATATGTACGTCGGTTCTAATTCTTCTACTTACAAGATTGATGTTCTGCCCAAAGCCGACTATTTTTATCTACTAGTAGGGCAGCTGATTATATAGCTCGCTAGTATCCTTTAATAAGCTAATTAACAACGGCACTAGGACTTTATAACTGCTACTACAAGAGATCTTTAAGTAAACGAGCTTACTTCTCTAGCTAAGTAGCTGTATAAAGTGTTTCTAATATCCAAGCCTATCTAGGAGGTATTAGTAGAAGAGAGGCGTAGTTGTTATAACTGTAAGTAACTCTAGTATATACTATATATTTGCTAATACTAGGCCTATAGCTAAGAATCTACTTCTAACTATCTTCTATATAAAGTCTAATATACGAGCTCTAGCGTAGAGTAATAAGAAGTCTTTCTTATCTATATATAAAATGCTGTATTTAGCTAGTATAATAGGCTAGTATAATAGATTACAGCGTAGTAATAATAGATAGAGTAGTAGGGCTAAAATGTTCGTATATTTAGTTCTCTTAGAAGAGAGATAGCTGATAAAAGAGAAATAAATTGCTACTATCCCTGCAGGGTGCGATTCAGCTATTTTAACTCTAGGTTAGGTAACTCTATATTATTAACCCGTAACTTAAAGCTATAAGATATTATATTATCTCTCTTCTTAGAAGGCTATCGTCGCGACAGCTTATAGAGGATAAATATCGCTAGAATAGACTAGTAGAGCCACCCTAAGATAGGTGCTATTATATAATCTAGAGTTCCTTTTAGGTTAAGTAGTATATTATTACTACTACTTTTACCTTTACCTAGTAAGGTCGACCCTTAGGGAATCTTTATTACTCGCTGCCTAGAGCGGTGTAAGTAAACGGTGCTAGTAGAGTAAACGCCAATTATAAAAATGCTACTCCCCCTACCTATTCTACTTCTTCAATTCTTATACTTCCTTAACCGCTTTAATAAGTATAATTCCCTTAGTCTTTACCTATATATTTAGTATAGTTATTATAGCTCTATATAGAATATAATAGAGTACTTTATAGCTAATAAGGGCTAGTAGATACGTATACTCGCTACCCGCGCCGCCCGCCGCTCATTTTTCTATTCTTACTATGCTTCTCTATATATACCCCTCTCGCGCCCTCCTTAGCGCCTTTCTAGTCTATAAATAGCTAATTTACGCTTAATAGGTCTATAGTATATAATATAGTACTTGCTCTAGTCTAGAAGTACTGTATTAAGGAGGCTAAGAGTAAGAAGCCCTGTACTATCTACTATCTCTACTATCTAAGGCGTCTAGCTTATAATAAGCTATATAAAGTAGATAGTAACTATAAATTTACTTCTTTAGACCTGCTTATAGTAGAATATCTCTATAAAGGTATTTAATATAATATCTATCTCTACTACCTTAAGAAAAATAATAAGAATTGTTTTAAAGTATATTTTAGGCTAATATAACGTACTCTAACCTTCTTACAGCTAATATATCTATAGCTAGACCTATCTATACTAGAGTATATTATAAAGGTTAATTAAGCTATTAAAGCTCTTATTACCGCCTATATTAGTAGTAATAAGACCTAACTAGCTTAAAGGGTCTAAAATACTGCTTAAATAGTAGTTAAGTAGACTTAGATATACGTTCTAGCCCTTTTTTATATATTCTAATACTAATAGTAATATCTAGACTTAGTAAGAAAGATTTTAACTTCCTATTCGCCTATAATAGTAAGAATAGGAAAACTTTATCTAGAATTAAACTTACTAGCTAGGACTATACTAAGATTAGTATAGCGCGTAAGTGTAAGACTAAAGAAGATCTTTTTAATATAGATAATAATAAATATATTAAAGTAAAGGAAATAAAGTTCTCTATAAGTTAATCTAGACTATATTATACTATATTATTCTATACTAACGCTTTTAGCCTATTCGCCCTATTAAAAAGGCTTAACTAAATTATAGTAGAAGAAAAGGTTGTAGTAAGGTATAAATATTAGTTGATAGTAGTTTTTTTAGATATTAATAGGTTCTCCGGTATTTTTATAGATATAATACCCCGGTTAAGTATCTTATAGCCTAGATTAGCACTATATTTAGAATAATATAATATTTCCGCTTCTTATATACTATTCTAGTCTATAATATACTATAATATAGTTCTTCTAGTATTAATAGTAGGAATTACTACTTCTTATAATTACTAAAGAACCTATATTAATATATAAGGCTAACTTTATAGGTACTTATTCTTAAACCTTATTTATATAACTTTAGTCTAGTAATAGTACTATTAAACACCTATAAAAAACCTTAATTTAAGGAAAATTAGATAAAAGTAGCTATATTAACTAGAAAGTTTATATAAAGGTAATACTTTAGAATAACTTAACTATCCTTCTTCTTTTTTAAAGAGCGTCTATAGTCTTTAATAGGTTTACTTAATCTCTTTAGTTTAATACTCTTCTTTTTCCAGAATACTTGTAGAGTATTAGTACTAATATTTGCTCCTAACTTCTAACTATTCTTAAAGTCTAAGTAGTTCTTCTATTTAACTAAATATTTTTATACTTTAATAGAATTTTACTTTTACTTAATAATATAATTAATTTTATATATATTATCCCTAAATTAGCGTAAAATATCTTATATTAGGCTATCTAGACTCTAAATAAGCTCTTTTAGGTTATATAGCTCTAGTAAAGATATATAAAATACTAGATAGATATTATTTAACTTTAGAAGGTTAATCTAGTAGGTTATAGGCGTTATAACTTTTATTACTATACTAGGTCTAAAATACTTCTAATCTAATTTCTTTTTAAGACAGGTTAACTTAATATATTAATTTAATACTAGTACCTTATCTCCTACTACTAAAGATAAGTATATTCTCTTCTTATCTATATATTTCTTTTAATAAGCTACTACAGTACTAATCTTCGCTTTATATTTACTTTATAATACTAGTACTTTAGCTGCTACACCTCTTACTAAAGGAGCTTCTCCCTCTCCTAAAGGCTCGCCTGGTTAATTAAGTCCTTAGGGATCTATACTATAGTAAGTACGAAAAGATAAGATAGTAGTAGTTATATAAATACTATTATTATACGCAAACTCTACTATAGATAGTTAAACTATCTAATTATCTTATTCTAAGTAGTAGAAATAACGTAAATACTATTTAAGCGTCTAGTTTTATCTTTCTATTAGCCTGTTAGTCTCTAGATAATAGGTTAAACTAAGACCTTACTAAGATATTAAATAATAGTAAAAGATCTTCTAAGATTTTAACTTTATTAAAATACTATAGTTAGATATTACTAACTCTAAGATATTATATAGTCGGATAATATCGCGTATCTAGACCTATATTAGATCTTCTATAGTTTAGGTAGAGATAGTAGAGATATAATAAGCTATTTTAGTTAACTGGTTAATAATAACTATAATTAAGTCGTATACTTAATTAAGGAATAGACTTAGAGGGAGTTCTATAATAAAATTAAACGTAATTTACTTCTATAGTCTACTTAGTATAGGTAATAGTTATAATAGACTATAAAGTTTATACCTAGGAGCTTTTACTCTTCTACACCTTAAATAATCTCGATAGTAGGTCTTAATATTATTCCTTATACCTTTCTACTAAAATTAACGCGATACTCTCTTATATATTTTTATCTATCCTCTATAACCTGCTATAGGGTAGTTATATACCTAATTAAGGGCGTTTTACCTCTCTTAGAGTGTTGTCAGCTCTATCTTCCCTTTATTACCTTTTTTAGCCTACTCCGGGCCGTTATAGTATTCTTAGTCTAAGAAAGGGGTTTCTTCTACTTTCTAGATAGAAGAAAAATCTTTCTAAGTAGTTTGTGCGCAGATTACTACTACTAAGATTCTAAAGATCTTAGTACTATTATTCTAGTCTAAATTAGTTCTTTCTACCCTTTTTAGGCTAATTTTAGCGTATATAGGTTTAATATATTTTATATTAGACTTCTTCGAAGGTACCTATACTTCCTTTATATAGTCTAGTTAATATAATAGTCTATTAGCTAGGTTAAGTTTACTAGATTAGTATATAAGGTTATAATTATACTTAGTAAGCTTAAAATATAATTATATATATTAATAGACTAAAATTTTTATTTCTATAAACTAATAGAGGTTATTATAGTCTATATAAAAGTCGAACGTAACTCTTTATAGATACTAATACTAGTACTCTAAGCTTTCTACTATTACGAGTAGTTTCTAATTATATATATTATAGTTATACTCTATTATACTAAGCTTTCTTAAAAAGAAATTAATAGGTTACTATATTATCTTACCTACTTACTCTTCGATAAGCTAGCTAAGAATTCCTAAAATAGCGCCCCTAGAAGTATTAACCTTAACCCTTATAGGCCGAGTTAGCTTATAATAAGCTAGAATAGAAACGCTTAAAAAAGCTTCCTTTAACTATTAGAAGGCCTCTAGTCCTTTCTAACTAATATCTAGCTCTTAACTTTCTTCTCTTCTCTAGGTATAGCCTCTTTTAGCAGCCTTTAGCCCCTTTTAGGTTAATCTTATTAAAGGTAAGACAATCCTTAAGAATTTTATAATAAACCTATAATAGTAGTTTATAAATCTAATAAAGATCTATATATCTTATATAGTCTATAAAACTAGTTAATCCTAGATAGTTTTCAACTAAGAGTAGTTAAATTTTATCCCCTTAGGGCAAATAATAAACCCTAGATAATCTATTTCTCTAATATAGAAGTTATACTTACTAAGTTATATAAAGAGCTTAGCCTCGTATAGTTTCTAAAGTACTTCCTTAATATACTTAATATATTCCTCTTCTATATTAGAGAAGATTAAAATATCGTCTAAGTATATAATATATATTATATTAATAAGGCCAGCAAGCGTCTAGTTAATATACGCTTAAAATTAGGGAAACGCGGTTTTCTACTTATCTTCTTCTTTTATCCTAATTCTATAGTAAGCTTCTCTAATATTAAGCTTGGTATAGTACTTAGCTTATACTAGACGCTCTAGCAACTCTAAAATTAGGGGAAGAGGGTGCTAATTACGTATAGTAATCTTATTTAGGCCTCTATAATCTACGTAAAGCCTTAAACTACTATTCTTCTTCTTTATAAAGAGGATTAGTATGCTAGTAGGCGATTAGGATCTTCTAATCTATCTATGTTATAAGTACTTATCTAGATACTTTTAGAGATACTAAAGCTTAACTAAAGATAAATTATACAGCGGTTAATATAGAAGACTAGTCTCTTCTAGTAGGTTTATAGCTAAATCTTAAAGCCTATACTCTATAAGTACCGAGGATTACTTTTTATTAAATACATCCTTAAAATTAGTATACTCTAGCCGTAATTAGCCTATTCTAGCACTAATTTTATCTACTATAGCTACTAAATTAACTAGGCATATATAAACGTTTATTTTACTACCTATAATAGTCTCCGCGAACTCTTCTACGTCCTCTAGTACTACCTTACGGAACCGGGGTAAGCCTATAGCCTTTACCCCCCTAAAAAGTATCCTTCTACTAAGAAAGTTTAATTTTGGATTATAATCCTATATCTAAAGTATTTTAAGGTAAATTTTATACCCTTTAAGGTCTAATATTATAAATAGCATCTTATAGACTTAAACCTTACTATATAAGTCCCTAATAGCAACCTTCGCGATAGTAGTCCTATATATTAGGATCTTATAGCTGTTTACAGCTTCTACTATTAATTTTAGTAGTAGATTAATCTTTAAACTATACTACTTTATAAGTATAATATTAAGGAGATTTAGTTACGCACCCGGGTCAATTAAATAATTATTCTTAGCTAAACCCTCTACTACTATCTTAACTATAAGCAACTTTATAGGAGTTTAAAAAAGTAATTTATATAATTTCTCTAGCTCTCTACTCTCTCTAGAGAGTTTAATATAGGCTAGAAGAAAGGAGTTTAGTTCTTCTAACCCTTACCTTTTCCTAACTTTTATTTAGGAGCTTCTTTAGACTTCTCTTTCTTTTAGGGATAGTTAGAAGATCTATAGCCCTCCTCTCTATATATCTAATATATAATAGGAGGCTACTCTAGGTAGATATTACCTTTTCTAGACCTCTTTAGGGGTTTCTAGCCCTTTCTAGCCTTCTTTAGAGTACTATTATTCTTATCTAAAGTATTAGACCCTCGCCTCTTATAATTACCTATATTATACCCTTCTTACCCCTTATAAGGCTTTTAGTAACACCTGAAGACTATATTCGCGTATTCTTCTACTTCTAGTAGTATTTAAAGCTGCAGTCTTGAAAGGAGATCTAAATTTCTTCTTATCAGCTTAAATAAGACTAAAATAAACTCGTTTACTATATAGTCTTTATTTATCTCTCTAACTTCTTTTTATAGAGATCTTATATAGTTTAACAAGTTAGTTAGAGACTAGCCTATCCTTTATCTACACCTTTTTAAGGTATTAAAGGTTTCTTACCTTTATTCTAATAGAATTCCTAATATACTTAGTATCTTTACTTTTAGAATATTCTATATAAGGATCTAGTATATACTCTTTCAGTACTCTATAATTTTATATATCTCTTATAAAGTCTTTAAAGACTCTAAGATATATCTAGAAGTAAAAATAACTTTCTACCTTTCTATCTAAAAGTCTACTAGTAACTAGATAAAATACTTTTTATAGTCTTAGACCTATTAGTTATAGTCTATACGATCCTTCTTTTTATAGATATAAGAAGGTTTAGAGTAAAGAAGATTAGCTTAGATAGAGGTAGTTCGCGGCAGCTATACTCCCTCTAATATAATAATAGCTAAATCGATTATAGAGATATTACCTACTTTATATTATTACTTTATCTCTTATAGCTATTTAAGATTCTTCTAATTTTGTTTACCTTATATCTATTATTATAGTCTTTCTAAGTCTTTAGTATCTACGTCCTACTTTATACTACTCTAAGCCGGAGAGTACTAGATAGTACCGCAACTCTACAATTCTTTAGATATTTAATAAATATTCGCTTTAGTCTACTCTTCTAGCTAAATAAGTCTCTCGCTAGCTCTAAGGTTAGCGTTTCGCCTGTTACTAGATATTAGAATTCTTATACGCCCAGCTAAGCCGGCTGTTAGGCTAAGAGAGGTAGAAGACATATTTATAGTATCGGAAATTGCTGCTAGACTATTCTAAAGAGTTAGAGCGATTCGAATATAATAGGCTAGTATAATAGATTACAGTATAGTAATAATAGATAGAGTAGTAGGGCTAAAATATTCGTATATTCAGTTCTCTTAGAAGAGAGATAGCTGATAAAAGAGAGACGAATTACTACTATTCCTACAGGGTGCGATTCGGCTATTTTAACCCTAGGTTAGGTAACTCTATATTATTAACCCGTAACTTAAAGCTATAAGATATTATAGCTAGCTTCTATACTTTACGTCTATATATATACTTTAGAAGAGAGAAATAGCCTATATTAAGTAGCTGTAGAAGGTATAATATATAAGATAGTATATAGATCGTAACTATATAATTCTCTATATAGTATATATCGAACTTAAATACAGTATAGCTACTACAACTATCGAGTATTAATAATCGATTAGTTTCTTTTATATAGGCCTCTATATATCTATTAAAATATTATATCTAGTCTAAATCTAGTTAGTTTATTATCTAGCTAATAGGTAGACTATAATACTAAGATACTTAATAAAGCTTACTAGTAAGGATAAGAAAGGGTGGAATTATCTATCTAGTAGAGTTAACTCCCTTAGTTACCTACTTATAATTATCTAGCCGCTTTATAACTATTCGTTCGACTATATTAGAGCTAGTAATTGTAATATCTTATAGCTTTAAGTTACGGGTTAATAATATAGAGTTATCTAACCTAGGGTTGAAATAGCCGAATCGCACCCTATAGGGAGCGATTCGTCTCTCTTTTATCAGCCATCTCTTTTCTAAGAGAACTGAATATACGAACATTTTAGCCCTACTACTCTATCTATTGTTGCTACGCTGTAATCTATTATACTAGCCTATTATAGTAATAACCTTTAATATTATTATAATACTTATAGTAAATCCTATCTTATTAAAATTATAGATATTCTTATAGGCAATATTATATGCTAGTTACGTCTCTTATATATACTAAAGCTACTTATAAATTATAATAGGATCTTTATGTTATGTATAATATATGTAGTAAGAGTCGAGTCTTTTCTTAGGGAGGGAGATGAGGAACTAGATTGATTGAGGATGGCTAGCAGGCTATATTTATATACATAGAAAGAAGGATATATTAGCTAATATCTAGCGCGATTTGACATTATACGACGGTATCTAATATAACCTACAACCGGATAACTTGCTACTATATAGTAGGAAATCGTACTCGGTAGACTCGCTAAATCCCTATTATAATATAAATGGAATTTACAAATCTACTTTATCTGTAGCTCTAGCTAAGTATTAATAAAGCGTATAGCCTAGTATTACGGACTAGCTAAGGTGCAGGCTGCTAGCTGCATACAGCTAATAAAATATCTGCCAACTATCGTACGTTAATAAGATATAGCAGAAATCCTCGTCGGTTAAGCTCTAGTATCTCGTCTACTAGGCTATGCTCCTCTGTAGGAGATAGCTTTTGTTTTCTAGTATTAGCAGCAGCTTGTAGGAGGGTGTCCTTAAGGCGATACTATAGGGTTAATTAGGGGGTATTATAGAGGCGCGCAGCTTTTCGGATACTTGAAATCTAGCTAGTTTTAATCGCATTACCTGATAGATCTAGTCTTCCCTCGTTTTAGAGCCACTAAGTGTTGTTGGGGGGGTGCTATTACGAGTGTTGTTCAAAGGGGTGCTTTTTTTTTTTCGTAGGGTGGCAAAATGAGTGATAAAGCACGTTACCAAATGCTGCTTATTACTTCAAAAGTTCAGCAGCGAAGTCGAATAATGTTGCGCGAATATGAGGATAATTTAGCAACGTATTCATCAAACCTACGTTTGCAAGCACACCGCCGATAATAAAGACTTTAATGGAGCTTCTTGAATACGGTACCCTGAACTGATGAAAGACAAGCATGGTATTGCGATTAGTAATTGTGGGGTGCTTTGATGTGGCGGTTATGGAAGGAGACGTCTGGTAGACGTACTGGTGAGAGCAACCGAGAATTATCGGGAAGGTACGACCATACATATACTGGAACTATAGAAAGTAGGTCACTCGGACAAAGATATTAACACGATAGAGACATCGACATAGACAGACAGACAACAATACAATAATACATCTCAATTAACAGGTGAACGGCCACCCAGACTCTTTTATCCCGACATTTGGGATAGACGCCGGTGAGGTGGCATTCGCTCTAAGGATCGCGCTGGTCACGTGCCAGAACTTCTCCTTTCACGAGCCTATCATTTAGCACTCGGATAAGGGTTAGAGGTGGATTTATTTTTCTCTGGTGGTACCGCGCGCGAATTGTAGCGTGACTTATAGGTAATATATATTGCAGGTAGTACTGCGTTGAGTGTAAGGCATAGCTAGTCGGTCGTCACTTTCATTCCTAAGCCTGCAGTATTCAACTTCAGGGTTGAGTTTTAATCTTAAAGAGGCATAGAACTCGAAGGGTCTCCAAGTACGAAGATGTCCGGAGCTACGGGTCCTTTCTATGAAGTTACAAATCAGTAGTAATTGAGCGATTGCTTTGAAATCGGGTCGTAAATACTATAGTTCTATAGGACCTGCGATTATTAGACGGTAGAGTAGCAAGTTTACTCCGCGATGAAGGTCATAGTAAACATAGAAACTTCTTGTGCTCCCTAACCATTAATTACCATCTTCAACTACAGCTCGTCTAAGGCCCCATGTAATTTCTTCCCTCCCACCTCTACGCACGTATAAACGCTCTATAAATCGATGAGGACTATTATTTTACGTAGTCTCGGCTTGCCCAACAATTTACCTAATTGGCGATCCCAACCGTGCCTGGCTGCTATACTATTGACGGATTCTGAAGTTGGTCAGCTCATAAATGAATCTTGTCCATATATTCCGCACGATTGACTGCTATTACGTAGTATGTAATACTGTATAACTGACATACAATTACGTCTTTCTGCAAACCTTTGATACATTAGAATAACGTAGTTTACAAGCGAGCTGTCAGTACAAGCGAGCTGTCACCCTACTAAGATTCGAACGACTTAATCGCGATAATTATCAACCACATATATATATACTGTAAGAAGCGATAGTCTATTAGATTATTTAACACCTGCGCTATCAATTTAGCACGTTCGAGCATTATAGCTAGGCTGTTTACAGCGCCTGCAGCTCCGTTGAGGCTGGCTACTCCCTTACAGCTAAGCACTCCGATTACGAATTTCCTTATTAATCTACCCCTCAACGTTATTTTGATTATTTATATCCTTACCTGCAGCCTTTATTAGAATCCCCTGCTTCTGTAATCGCTTTCTTTTCCGTTGTTTTCGCTTTGTTGCTGCCTCATTCGCTCGCTCAAGGCTCTTGATTCGATCAGCTATCAGCGCGATCGAATGCGTTATTATTGCAGCGCCCTTTTAAAGCTAATCAAAGGCTGCGATAATTGACATAGGTAATGAGTCTTAATGTTGCTGAATCCTGCTACGAATTATTATTGATTGAGCCTCTAGTTCGCGCGCGTTGCTAGGTGTTTTAGTCTCCCAGGGGGTAGTCTCTGGTGCAGGTGGTGTCGGCGTACGTAGCTTAATATCAAGCTTTAATAGTACCGCCTCGAAAGCTTGCGCAGATATTAGCTTCTGTAATTAATCGATCATAGGCTGCTTTAAAGGCTGGAAGGAAGGTAGTCTTGTCAATATGGTTGATATGATCGCGTACTAAGGCTGAGATCTCAGCGCCGCGCTCAGCTAATAGTCTATTCGCCATAGCTCGTACGCCGTCGATCGTAGGCGGAAATCCTCGTGAATCCTGATCAAGGATATAGCTAATAAGTACCTCCTCTTCAGTCTTTGTAAGCTTCTTTGAATTCGGCTCATAATCGCGTCGCGCAGCTATTCCAGCGCGTCGAAGGCGGAGAGTACTTCGAGGGCAGCGAAAAGTTGTTGCAGCGCCATTCTCGGTTGAAACTTAACCTCGATCGATAGCTGAGATTGCAAGGATGATTTGTAATTCTTTATAGGTTGATTGCGCGTTGCTGCGTTGAGCTATTACGCGTTGATCTAGGTAGGCCGTCAAAAGTTTGGTGAGGTGACAGCTCGCTTGTACTGACAGCTCGCTTGTAAACTACGTTATACTTTATTACTGTATGACTAAATTCCTAGAAAGCCTAAAGAAATATTATTTATTTTTTTTATATAAGATAAGTCAAGATCAACTATCTAAATTAGAATTATTCAATTATTCTTAAAGAGGCGAAGCAGGCAGTCGTTATTTAAATACCAAGCCTATGCTTCTAGCGCCCCATCTCCCTTCTTCCGCCCCACCGCTGTGTCTAAAACTACCATGCCATTCGAGTTATCATTCCAATCTGCCACAGCAACGCTCGCTGCCATTTCTCTTCCCATCATCGTCTTCGTTATGCACATACTACAAACCTCGGAGGCTGAGCGCAGCGCCAAGAAATCGACTAAGCCTGATCTCCCCCAACGCACCTCGGAAGCAGCCACGCGGGTTGCCAAATGCCTCGCATTAGCCTTACATGTGAGTGTCATATTGTCTGCTGATACTAACACTTTCATAGTGTCGATGAATTCATACTAGGCTAATCAAAAGTCTGAGGTTGTCCCATCCTACGTCATCCGCCCCAAGGATGTCAATTAGCTTAGCACAGCCGTCACTATCCTCAACTGTGAGTTTCTTCAATGGAAAAGCAGGAATTTTAAATATAGTAAAGGTTTTGAGACGGAAGGATTGTTTGCCATCCGTAGCGGCGGCTATTCTCCGGTTGTGCGTTCTGCAAGTATCGAGGATGATGTACTAGTTGATATGAGCCTGTTGTCCAATGTTACTGTATCCGAGAACAGGATCATAATTACAATCTGTGCGGGCAATAGGCGAGGAAAGGCTTTCGAGATCTTAGGTGTGAAGCATCTCGCCGTCACTAGTGGTAGAAACACTGCTGTTGGCGTCAGCGGCTTAGTGCCGGGAGGTAAATCGACACCCTTTTTGTAAGGTTATTTGTATGGCATGATCCCTATTAAGGACTAGCTCTTATCCTGTGATACCTATGGCAGACGGTATAAATAGCTTTGATCCTCCATGGAATGAATCAACGCAATTCTCCTCATCTACCCCGATACTTTCCACTTTTCATCTCCACCGTCAAGCGCTAACTAGTAGAAACAAATAGGCGGTATCTCCTTCTCCCAAAGATTTGGGTTAGTTGTTCTAATATCCTCAGCTACGAAATTATGCAAATTCTAGCTCCATAGCTACCGCCTCCATAACCAATCCCGATCTATGACACGCATTCAAAGGAGGCGGCAATAACTTCAGCATTCTGACCCGTATCACCACTGGAAGCTTTTCATGTGCTAATATCTGGAGCGACTTTCTCTACATGCCTTCCAATCAATCCACGAAAATTCTCTCCGCATTCCATGACTTCCGTTGACAGAGCGAGCCCAAAAAAACCGGACGCTGAATATGATAATCATACCTCGGGCCTCATAACTTGTTTGAACTATCTACAACAGGAAGACATTCAGGCCGTTTCTGTAAGTAAATCTAGTTTATACCAAATCGCCAGGGAAGAACCAAGAACGGCCTGACTACTTAAAAAAAAAAAAAAAAACCTTCAAGCCGCTTTTGTGCCTATGGAGCACCCGTAGGATGCGCACGCTGAGAGGTTCATGCTATGAGATGAACGCGCTCAACCTACCGGACAAGCGCCAGGTCTTTGGTACCACGACTATCAAGAACGACTCCGCGAATTTAAGTGCGGTACATGCTGCTTACAGAGACTCTATTGCCGTGATCAAGCGCGCAAACATCAAGGGTATGTCTTCGACACTTATCCTCCAACCCATGCTACCGAACTAGGTCCGTGAAGGCGGCACGAACCCCCCCGGACTACATGACGCCATGAATGAGCTTCTCGCCCTTATTAGCCTCATTGTCGACCAGGCTGAAAGCCGGGACGACGAGTTAGAAGAGAAGATCACACGTGAAGCCGTCGGGCAGATTGATATTTTCGCTCAAGAACATGGAATAGGTCATCAATACCGGTACTAGAACCATTGCGGAGCCTGGCAGACGTCGTTTGAGGGATATGGTGAGGAGAACTTAAAATTTCCGCTAGAGGTTAGTTAGTAAGAAGTATGATCCCAAGGATCTATTTCAACACGGATATGTAGCCGGGTTCAAATTAGTTAGGAGCATTATTGGGTCTACTCAAGTCCTCTTTGGATATATTCCAACACTAATAAAAGTCTTATAAAGCCACAGCCTTAGGGTGATGTCTTTCGACTCTTCATGCGGAGATTCAGTGCTAGTGATCATTCAATGTCTAATGCTTGAAATGAGACCATGGTCATGTTGACCTTTGGATCAAAGTAAAATGGGATCGAACAGTATGGGGTCTTTGCATGGACGAGCTTGAGAACTACTTTCTATGCGGATGCGGCCTTTAAAGGATCGCGCCCTGGAGAGCTTAGACACTGAATGGCTTCCTCGCTGGCATTCCATCTCCCGTTTGCGCTGATGTCCATCTCGAACGTGTCTGAGCCACCATTGACATTTTGTACACACCAATTCATTGTAGCCAGAATCAAGTAAGGACCTGGATACATTGGTAGAGTAGTTTATGAGGGGCTACTCTAGTCATGGTACACTGGATATGATGAAGTTGAATGCTGGAGAGATGAGCACCTGCGCACATTTTCTGAATCCGTCAACACAGCTTTTCTCTCAACATCGCATCACAACGCCATGTGTCTTGGTCCAGCTTATACCAAACCATTCAACCAGGAGAATCATATGTATGTGGAGAGCCGTCGAAACAGCTAGCGCCGCCTGGGGTGGCCAGCTAATACACGCACGGCGCTTCGTTACAAAGAGCCGTGACTGCGGTCCCAGGTAAGCGGACAGATCAGTTCTTTAACGGCATCTCTCCCCCAATCAGAGCGTTGCCGTCTTTGTGGGATTAAGTCTGCGCTTGAGAATGGCTTCCCCCGCCAATGTAGCAGTCCCGCCCTTGTAGTTATGCACGCCGACCATTGAACAGCCCAAGCTTGGACCCCCACACCGCCGGCGAGTTTGGCCACAACGCTGCTATGACTATTATTTTTGCACTAAAGATCATCAGCGTGACTGGTGCAGACGCCAGAAAGGATGCATCGCAGAAACCGAAGCAAGTAGACTGCATGGACACTAAGCTCAAAACTTTCCCACTTCATGTGGCGAAATAGATCTGTGCCACTCTACCTATGGAAGTCCCAGTCATCGTAATATTGGTAGACCCCAGATGTTTCTCAAATTGTGAGGGCCGATTGGTCTCCGCGGATTTCGATACGGGCTAGAGTGTTCCAATGCTGTGATCCGACAGGTATTCGTGGCACAAGAACATATACCATGAGCCTGCTAGGATCTACTATGCTTTTGACCCAATCAAGAGGCTCCGCTTGATTATAGCATGCGCAACGCCGCAGCGACAGCAGAATCGCTATATGCATCAACACGAATGCGGAAGCCGATCGTTTTCACATGGCCTAAACAACTATATCAAGCAGAAACATGCAATTTGCTATTCGGTTTCCGAAAAGGAAAAGATGAATGACTGTGCTTGTAGAGATTACAATGGGCTTTCCTGTGGATCGATCGGTAGGCATATATCGTGGCCTGTTGTTGAGGGTATTTCCGAACTTATCCATGGTTACAAGTCACAGCCCATCTCAATGTGGTCAGTATGGCTAGGAATAATATCTGTACATACTAGGATCCAATCTAGTCGCTCACTAGGACGCCTATTCATCTTTTCCGATTCTCGCGAATGTCGTCTTCATGAGCACCCTTGGTTCAGACTCCAATCATCATCTGCTTGAGGGAAGTTCCGAGCCCCCGGGAGGTCTAGCTGCGACTGTTAACGTTGTAGTGAACCTCAGAAACGTTATTAAATCAACAGTAGCGAGACGTGTGTTCGTAGACCGCATCCTCACAAATCGCATGCTAGTACTAGAGGAGGAAACTCTCATCTATTAAGCTACATGATCTAAAGCGGACTAGAAATGATACTTATGACCATGCACCCCGTGTGAGGTTTACCTTATAAGCCCAACTCTTTGATGAAGATATCCGCTGCCTTCTCCGCAATAGCTACCGCCGTGTTCATTGTATTCGCAGCAACATTGTGCGGCGGAATGCTCAGATCAGCAATCTTAAGCCCTTCAACACCATAGACGCTCAAGTTCGAGTCCACCACGCCCTTTTCCTCGCGCGGCCCCATCTTGCAGGTTCCTAGTGAGTGCCATGTTGTCTCCACGTGCCCCCGTAGGTAGTCCTCAATAACCTTGTCATCCTCTGGTGTGTACACAATGTCTGTTACATTCGTAGGTGGTTTATCATTTAAGTGAACTAACGCGGCGCTAGAGTTGGGCGAAAACGGTGGGTGCAACATCGCGAGTTCGCCGCGGTATGTCTCCATACGGCGGAAGATCTCGCGCTGCTTCTTGTAAGCCCATACGTGTTTCTTAATGTCCACACCTTGGGCATCCGAGAAGAAGCCAGTAGTGATGTTAGGCTTGCCGCCGCTCTCGGGTCCGCCGATATGAATGGGTCCGCGAGAGAGGGGGATCCAGTGAATACGGACATGGCAAAGTATTGATCAGCGGGGACAAGGGAAGGATCGCCTGGGAACCTGGAGGTGGTTAGTCTTCTATAATCTTTCTTACGGCGAGCATGAGCACTTACGCGTTGATCAGAGAGCCTAGTGCAAGCGGCTTATTCGGGTCGTTCTTGTAGTCCTTGTCCCACGCCGCTTGGAAATTTGGTCCTAAGGCGGCAACTTCTGCGTCTGTTGGTCGAATCTTACACGTAATGTCCATCGCATTCCAGCCAAGAATCGGGGCATTCTCCTGAATCAATTTACCAACATCTAACCGACCGCCGACAAGGGCATCGATGGTCTCATTCTCGTATCAGGCAGATAGATATGGGTATAATAAGAGATGGTGGTCTTGGTAGTTTTCACCAACGCCGGGAAGGTCTACGACGACGTCGACTCCTGCCTTCTTGAGGATCTCAGGGTTACCCAGGCCGGACCTTTCGAGTACGGATGGGGTTCCGAGAGCCCCGCTGGACACAATAACCAATTTTCTTGCTCGAATAGTACGAGAGGCAGCGTCAGGGTGGACTTTGGGATTAGGCCTGTATTCAACCCCAGAGGCTCTCTTATTGTCGAAGATAACCCGCTTTACTTGTGAGTTCACAACAACATGCAGATTTGGATAATTCCCACTCTTGATCTTGGGATGAACATATTTATAGGCTACATCTTGCCGTGTGCCGTCGGTCCCGATGTAGCGCAAAGCGCGTTGAACGCCATTGTTGGCATCGAGGGACGCTAAGTCTTCAATCTCGGGATATCCGACTTTGCCTGCAGCCTGAATCCAATCCGACTCAGACCTATTTGCACGGTATGTCCCGCCAGAGACATTGACGGGGCCGTCGAAGCCATGGACAGCTTTCGAGCCTGGGCCGTGATACGTTTCGAGCTAACAAGACCAATTCAGTTCAGTTCCTCGCGATGACCCCATTCAGTACACACCTTTCTCAAGTAGGGTATCATATCCTCGGTTGACCAGCCGGGCACGTTCCATGCATTGAAGTCGGATCGTTGAGCTCTTGAATACATCATGAGATTTATCGACGAGCCCCCGCCGAGAGTGCCTCCAGATGGAACGATCAGCTCTCTGTCATTGAGCTGGCTCTCTTTTACTCCTTGGTAGAAGATAGTGGTATTGCTTGTTTGTATAAGGGCGCTCAGAAACAAGACTGGATGCACGATGGTTGGCACATCAAGGTTATTAGGACCCCCTTCAATCACCAAGATGGACAGTCCTGGGTCGGCTTCGGCGAGCCTTCCGGCAACAACACAGCCAGCCGTTCCGCCTACGAGCAGTGAGTTAGCTATGTATGATGGATTGACAGAAACGCATGCCCACCTCCAGCAATAATCACGTCCACCTCTTGAATCGCATCTGGGAGTGTCTCATATATATCTGCCGTTGTGATGTCACAGAGCAGTACTTGGATAAGAGCCCAAAGAAGAGTGTATCCGAGGCGGAGTGAGGAGCAACTGGAGACGGTGGAGATCGGTCCTCTTGTACAGTCCACTGGTTGTGCCATGGGCTATGTTAGAATAGCCTTACAATAAGGCAGCCAGGCAACGAGCTGGAGCGGCAAAGGCAGCTGTGGAGTTCAGAACCGTACGTTCGGACGTAGTAGTATTGCGTTTCTGTCAAGGCACTGAGGTGCTATGTGTCATAGTCGATCTTCAGGATAGATTAGATGAACTACTAAAGCTAGGTTCTATGCCCCAGCAGTCAGTTTTGCAGGCATGTAGACTGGCAAAGTACCGGGAACCCAAAGAACAATATAGAAGACCGGACCTGGCGGTGCTGAGCCATCAGGGCTGCAGGAGCGTAATCGCACGCCGTACAAGATACATACATGGGTGTTGGTGAAGCCCGCTTCGGTAGGCCCACAAGCTCCATTGAGCAGCTCGCGCCACGACGAGGGCACCCGTGCTTCAGCATGCGGCGCGCTGTTACAATCGACAGGGCTGGACAAGTTCAGGCTATTCTACGCCTCCCGCAGACCCCTGACCCGGCTCGTCGTGCGGCGCGCTGTGTGATTAGTAGAGTTTTGCTATCATGCGCGCCCACATGCGACCCCCCGACTCTGGTGATGGTCTTGAGTGCATCAGGCCAGCAGCTCAAGCCAGCATCTATTACGTGCCTCTTCGGCAGCTTCGCCCTCTATCCCGCCACATGTCCGTCATACTCACCCTGTTCATATCCTCAGAATCAATACAGACCCTTTGAATTTCCGGTTTAGCCCAAGCTAGGTGCGCGAGCTTGAAGACGAGAATCAAGATTACGAATCATACTCCTCTGCCATATTTGACCCCGTTCTAAGAAGCGGCTCCTCGCTATTCCACCACGACTTCAGCTTACCGACGCCACAGTACCACCAGTACTGCAAGCCCAAGAGCAATGCCACCCCCATGTGGTGCTGGTAAAACTTCCCCTACCATATACTCTGTGACCAATGCAGGCAAGAGTACCCGAACACTTTCTCTTCCCACTCTTGCAACGGGATCTTGCCTTTCACATACTCTTCAACCTTCAAAGCATGGAAAGCTGCCTGTGTGCCGCTGAAAGCAGTGTGGGGACGGAAAAGACAGAGGGCATTACCCAAGAGCAACACCTTACCATCTTCGAATGCGGTCAGAACAATCATCAATACAACTATCAATACAACACCCATACAGTCTCCACTCACTTTTGCTTACAGCTCTATATCCAATTTCGTAGCCATTATGATTCCCATTGTGCATGGACGAGTGGTTCACAAACCATACTGTTGAATGTATAAAACGCTACGTATCACAAACATAATCCCTAGGCCCCACAGTCAGGATGCGGAATTAGCGAGTGGTTGCCCAATCAGGTGTTTGCAATGTAACAAGAATGATCAGAACCTGTTCATTCCGCAATCCACAACGCATACTGCACTGACTTATACCAATGAAAGTTTGCACAGCGCCTTTTCGGAAGCTATTCTAATCAACATCATTAGACCATCGCCCCACTATATTGATTCAATAAGCAAGGCTATCGAAACGTCATGATCTTTCTCTTCCCCATGCCAAACGTCTACATCTACTCGATCCTATGCCAACAGCCTTGCGCCGTCTTTGCAAAAGAGAGCCGGTCGCTGAAACGAATATGCAATCTACGATTTAGCGCCCCGTATCCGTTGCATTCCAGACTACTTATCCACAGGACTATTTAGAGAAGCTTGCTTCTGTTCTACCAACAATGGGCACACTACAACCATCATGCAGCACATAGGCCCGTACAAGATCATATTCCCATCTACCGTATCCCAGCCTTAGCCCCAATTTGCATTCCATCACGCTCAAAACTCCAGCTTACGTACAAGCTTCATCGACATCATCAGCATCTACAACGCGCCTAGAAAGCACCATTTCCGCAACCTTTGAGTAGGAGCCCGATCCCGCATTTCCTGCCGTCGTCCGTGATACCATAGCATCGCACTCCTCAATTCTGCCACCCTTTACAGTCATCTTGGTTTATCTCCGCACGTAGCAAGCACGTGCACGCCGGCAACGAGCCAGCGCAAGCGAAGATACCTCTGGAGGCATGAATCCGTGTTCAGGCTCCGTGATGCCGAGACCCTCGTAAAAACTTGTCTTCATGATGGTGTTTATTCATGGGTTGGGCCGTGGGATTGGGGGACGCGAAGCGAATTGATTAGTCCTAGGCATTGATCTGCGGCGCATAGATGTGGACGAATGGCTGGTCTAACATTGGGTTAGGAATTTACGAGCATTCGTATCTGGCGCATCATGCCCTATTTCAGTAGTCGGCTACGCGTGTGTGGGAGGAGAAGAATATAACGAGCCACTAGCCTTGGTCCATGGAAATCTAGATGTTCAAGCAAGGCAGTGGAGCCGGCTATCAAGAATTTCAAAAACCCCATAGATGCAATTTTTCTATAGTTCCTCCTCGAGGTCGGGCAAAAACGGCCAGCCAGAGAGACAACTTTCCATCCTCTTTACTCAATGGGACAAGAGTATGATGATGAAAAGGACTGTGAGGGAGAAGGCCGTATTTATGCTATATCGAAATGGAAAGTTTTTATTTTTTAATTTTATTTTATTTTTTTTTTTTTCCAAAGCACAGAACGGTCGGAACATGATATCCAACAAGTTTTACTTCAATCACGAAAAATCACGTATTGATTCAATTGAAGGCTGAAATTTTTGGCATTCATGCTTATCAAGAAGATCCCCCTTTCCTAATCTTCGTCTCAACAATCCCGCCACAGCTCTACCTTTTTAAAGATTCCCAAAATACTCCAAGATGAGCTAAGCTAATCGCATAAAGTATCACGTTAACACCGTGGTCCCTATGTAGAGCGGTGGCAGAGGTGACTGGGTCAGAGAAAGTTGCGAAGCGAAAATCCCTGACATGTAAAAGAAAATACGTATCACGTTACTATGCTAGTCTAGAGCTAGGTAGGAGTCTAGACAAGCACGGCAGAGGTGACTAGGAACAAGACCGCTTAACGACTAGTGGTGTTGGATCATTTATTCGGAGGGTGTAGGAGCGGCGTTCGAGCCCGCACCGGACTCAGAACTCTCGCCAACGACTTGGCTTGAGCCGAGTGCTGTGAAACCATCCGGAGCGATGTTAACAGCACCGGCTTGAACGAGCTACACCATGTCAGCAAATGATTCCCGGAAGATGTTCAAAAAGAGAAAATAACTTACTGCGCGGCTCAGATCATCAATTAAGTCTTCCGCGTCCTCGATACCAACGCACAGTCTGATTATATCCTCAGGCATCTGCCTCTCCCTCCTCGTCTTTTCATCTATGCTAGCATGGCT
Source organism: Lojkania enalia (assembly GCA_010094045.1). NCBI lineage: Eukaryota > Fungi > Ascomycota > Dothideomycetes > Pleosporales > Lojkania > Lojkania enalia. The sequence goes on from ML986655.1 coordinate 145,076, forward strand.
CATGCGGCAAGGCATGCTGATCAATGAGTTTACGCATCCAAAACTGACCGAAATAGCCCATAGCCTTGCAGACTCGACAATACGTTCTGATACGTTGATGTCGCCAGTCTCGAAAGAGAGGACGGCGCCGGCGCCCCGAGCCATGCTCCAGTGCAAATCGTACTGAGGGTGTGACTTCAGACCAGGGTAGCGGACTTTGAAGCCGTGGGATTCGAGGAACTCGGCAATTCGCTGGGCGTTTGCTTGCTGCTTCTCCATGCGCACGCCCAGTGTCTTGACGCCTCTTAGCAGGAGCCACGAGTCAAACGGCGAAAGACCACACCCTGAAGCATTAATTGTGAAGTAAAGCCTTTCGCTTAGTGCAGGCTCATTTACGGCGATTACGCCGGCCATCAAATCATGGTGGCCAGAGAGGTATTTCGTACCGGATTCGTAGACGATGTCGGCACCGAGATCGAGCGGGTTCTGAAGGAGCGGGGAGAGCATCGTGTTGTCGACGGCGACAACCGCAGAGGGGTTTGTCTGGTGCGCGATGGAGGCGATTGTGGGTATGTCGACGATTTTGATCAAAGGGTTTGTGGGCGTCTCGAGGAGCACCATGGTAGTCTTGCTGTTGATAACGTCCCGTACACTCTCCGGGTTTGTAGTATCTACATGATGTACGATGATGCCGCCATGCGTAGAAAGATACTTGAGCAACCTATTAGTCCCGCCGTATAGATCGTCTCCGGTTACGACTTCGTCACCGGGTCGCAGTAGTCTGGTAATGACGTCCAGACAACCCATTCCCGAGGAAACAACGAGGGCGCGATTTGCATTCATGATCTTCGCAAGGTGCCGCTCAAGATGAGTGCGTGTAGGGTTCCCGGACCGCGTGTAGTCATACTCTTGGGCGCCGCCGCTGGCCGAGGGTTGTTTGAAGGTGGCCGACTGTGGCACGTTAGACCCGACATTCCAAGATTCTTTGGAATGTGTAAGGATAATGGTACCTGGTATATAGGCACACTGCTGGCATTATACTGGTCATTGCCCTCAGTGTACACCAGCTCAGTCATCAGGTTGTATTTCCTGCCATTGCGAGGTGTGCTCGGTGCTGGCGACGGGGGAAGATCATGCCCATCGATGTCTTTGGTGGTAAACACATTTCCAACGCCATTCGGCTTTCCCTTGGAGATCTCCAAGGCTGGTGAGCCAGACATCTTGCCTCGTCGTTGTTCGGAAAGCCGAGGTTGAAAAATCGCTCTACGAATGTGCACGTCGAGGCAAATCCAGTTCTCTGTTAAAGAGCACGGCAGCTAGGTGCTATGGGGACTGGGGCGGCAATGGAAAAGAAAGACAGCGGGGAGCAACGAAAACAGCGAATGGTCATCCGTGAGGGTTTTCTGCAGCGCACACTGAAACGGTCGTGGCTATGACTGGGCAACGAGAGTGTCCTCTCCACGCGGGGGACCACGCTAACGATGACACCATCCCGAGGTAAAGCCGGTGAAGGAGAAAATGTCCGAGATCGGCTCGCGACACAGCTATCCCGTCACTTCGCTTCCGCCAACTCGTGGAACAATGGCACTCTACAACTGTGCGCGGATAACAGTAAATTTTTGACTACCTAATTACGGGTATTTGGCCCATCCATCCCGTCTCGTGCCTTCGATCCATGTCCAAGGGAAACCAAACCATTGTCATCATCCAGATCGTGCGCCATGCTAGCTACCATCCTGAAAATGAACTGCCGTGATTTCAATATACCCGTGAATTACGATCCTAGCACGAACACATAATCATGTCGCACAAGTGAAATGATAAAATACAGCGCCGAATCAAAAGCGAATCCGCCAAAGTAGCATTATACCCGCCTCAGCGAGGGGTAATAGCTGGAAAGCCCTTCCGTTCGTGCAAATTGATGCGGAATTCGAATATTCCTTCTTCGCTTCCGCAATATAGCGTGCGGCCGTCCTGGCTCATGGCAAGACCTGCGGTCCGCACCCCGTTTGCGGGGTCGTGGGAGCGGCTGGTGCGCCGGCCTAGGTACGCCGAACTCATGCCTGCGAGACTGTAAGGCTCAAGGCCACTGCTTCCGGGCATCTCCCGGACGTTCCGAAGACGCTCACGCATTTGAGTCAGTTGGCGGAGACGGCGAAGTTCCGCGCGAAGTTCGGGTGCAGCTGAGGAACGGACGTTGTCTGCGGCTCTGGCGTTACGGGCCAGGGCCTCTTCGATTGTACGCCATGCGTCATCTGTCGATGAGATAATCTGAGCATCTACGCGGCGGGCGTGGGCCGGAATTGGGTTGGGCGATCTAGTAGTAATTGTATCCGTGATATTGCTGTTTGCTTCGCTATTGCTGTTGCTGTTGCTGCCGCTGCCTTCATTCGATATCACGACAGATGTCTGGCGACGAGGCGATGCGCGCTCCTGCAGCTGATTTAGTTGGTTCAACTGGCGGTTGCTATCCGATATAAACTCAGCGAGCGTCTCGGTCATGTTGCGTCTGGCAGTAGCCTCTCTAGCAGCCGCCTCTCTTACGGCAGCTTCTCGTTCTCTAATTATGCTGTCACTACGCAGGCTCCTAAAGAGCTCTGAGGAGGTAGTGCCGTACCGTCTCCCATCGGCGGTCGCCGAAGTGACATAATTGATACTTCGAGGTGTAAGTCCAGGCTCGCGGCCTTCTTCTCGTTGCCTAGTGGTTCGAAGGGCTTCAAGAACCTGACGTTCGTGGGCTGTCAAGCCATGTGGGTCATCGTCGGATTCGACTACTCCAAGCTGCCGATTCACTCTCCGGCGTTGCGATGAGTCTTCGATATAATCGTTTGCAAAGCTTACAGCAGCGGCGATTCCTTCAGAGTCAAGGGCACGACGATATCTTCGAATAAAATCCGCCTCCCGTCGCAAATCACGCAAATCTGGGCTCAACTCCAAGTCAAAGTCCGCAATCTCAACCTTCTCCAAGTCGTCCTCTTTTGGGTCCAGAGTAAGGACTTGCTTGACCTTGAACCCGGAGCGGATATCAGCTACGCAAACCCGTGCCTGGTCCTCACTCCAGATGAGAAAGTCCCAAGGCGCAGGCGAAAATTGCATCGTTCTTACCGCACCAGGCCCATAGGCAACATCAGGTCTGGTGGAGCTTATAATGTGTAGAATAGCATCCTCGCCATACTCACATCTCACCAATAATTCGACATCGAACACGGTAATGTACCCACATTCGGAGCCAACTGCACACATACGCCCTGACGCTGACCAAGCCGTTGTGAAGTAGCCTTCAATCTGCGAGCCCTTTGGTACGTAAAGACGCACCTTTGCGAAAAGAGACCACTCTGGAGGTATTGATTGGATACGCCCTTCAGGTGTCTTCATGGTGCTTGGCTTTGGTTTCTTGACACGTTCAAAGAAGAATGCATAGTTCTGGTCTCCCACAGCGACCAAGAGCCGCCCGTCGGGTGATATCGTGGCATGGTTCATAGCGAATGGAAGATCCAGTACGGTAACCTCCAGATTTTGTGTCAGGGAGTAGATGCGGACGGTTTTGTCATTGTTCGTGAGAATCGCCACCACTTCGTCTTCGCCGTCTCCCTCGGCCGGAAACTTGTATATAGAGATTGAATTTACAATGTCCTCTCCAATCTTCTCAAATTGGACTTGGTGCGCGGCGCCTAGAAGCGGTGGTCGTGGCAAGGGCGTGCGGTTTGCAATATCTAGGGGCAGTAAGGCATCAACGTCGGCGGGGTCCGCAGGGGGGAATCCGGCAACCTTGATGGCGGCAAAGTTGCCGTCGTCTGCTCCACCGATGCAGACATAACCGTGGCCGGAAGCTGTACAGCGGGCCTCCCACGGAAGGGTCGTCACATGCGCTTGTGTTCGTGTAGCTGCATTGAGGCAGTAGACGTCGGAACCGCTGGCGTAGTAGATTAGGTCTTGCTCCGGTGAGCTAACAAAGTGGCGCAATTGATAGTGTCTAGAGCTATCAGTTGCTGGGCGTCTTCGCTCTTGCAACGGCGAGAACTCACGCAATAGGTATCTTCAGCGGGTAGTAGGCTTTGGAGGGTAACACAAAGGCGTCCGTCTCGCGAGTCCTACACACGTCAGTTGGCGGCTGCTCTAACGCTTCGTCAAGGTGACAAACAGGAAGTCATCGACAGCCATGCTTCGCAATCAGCTCGGCTACGGGCTCATGTCCTGGTAGCGGTCGACACGGCCGGGGAGGTGGACCGGAGCACGACGAGCGCAAGGCAATACGTCAGACACTGGGGACAAGGCGGTGCGCGGGGAGCACTGGAAGCCAGGCAGCGTACCTAGAAGGAGCACAATGAAGGAGACGCAAAAGACAGCGAGCAAGGCGAATTCAAGTAAGCGATGATAAGTGCGCTCAACCTGAGAGAGGATCAGTCGAGGCGTAACGTCTCCTCTCCACCGCGGGTACTTTTACTGTTCAGGTCCGCAGTTGGTCCTAGATCACCTTTCGCGGGCGACCACGTGAGCCACCGCATGCGCCAAGCAATGAACATTGCAGTGGAGGGCAGAGCAAATAGGAACGACCACAAATGAAATGTACGCCTGCCAACAGTCTAGATATCTACCCCAAGTGGCTCTGATCAATTCCGGCATTACAAAGGCATCTCTATCTGGTCTGCTCAGTGCTCAATGGACGGCGGTCTGGGGATTTATGCTTGGCGCTTGACGCTTGGCAAGCCGCTTCAACTTCGGCGCCGCTCGGCCTCGGCAAATCCCGTGGCGGCCTCTAGAAATTTCTCTCGTCACTTCTCCTGTCAAAGCTCCATCCGAACTTTTCCATCATAAACATCATCACCACCACCACCTCGTTGCCCATCCATCTGCCTCCAGCCTTCCTTTTCCCCCGTTTCTTGCATCTCCATTGAGCAAGGCCCTTCCTTTTTCAGATACCCGCAGACATGTTGTCCTCAAGAATATCGCGAACCGTAAGTATCGCGTGCCCCAGTAAGCTCGGGGCTCGACGACTGACACCATCGCAGTTTTTGCCGCGGGCAACCTCAGCTGTCCGACGCGCTCCAGCCATCAGGTCCCCCTTCGGCTCATCGTTCGTGCGGGGGTATGCTGAGAGCTCCGACGAGAAGGTCAAGGGCGCCGTCATTGGTATCGATCTGGGCACCACCAACTCTGCCGTTGCTGTGATGGAGGGCAAGACGCCGCGCATTATCGAGAACGCAGAAGGTACATTATCACTCACGGCTTCCCTTTTTCACTCAATGGCACGGTACTAACTGATCCCTCCAGGTACCCGGACAACACCATCCGTTGTCGGCTTCACCAAAGAGGGTGAGCGTCTGGTCGGTATCGCCGCCAAGCGCCAGGCCGTCGTCAACCCAGAGAACACACTCTTCGCCACAAAGCGTCTCATCGGACGCAAATTCACCGACCCCGAGGTCCAGCGTGACATCCAGCAGGTGCCATACAAGATTGTCCAGCACTCCAATGGTGATGCATGGGTGGAGGCTCAGGGTACCAAGTATTCTCCCTCCCAGATTGGTGGCTTCGTCCTCGGAAAGATGAAGGAGACCGCCGAGTCCTTCATGGGCAAAAATGCTAAGAATGCCGTCGTCACTGTCCCTGCCTACTTCAACGACTCCCAGCGCCAGGCTACCAAGGACGCCGGCCAGATTGCTGGTCTCAATGTCCTTCGGGTCGTCAATGAGCCTACCGCTGCCGCTCTTGCCTACGGCCTCGACAAACAGACTGACGCCATCATTGCTGTCTATGATCTCGGAGGCGGAACTTTCGATATCTCTATCCTCGAGATCCAGAACGGTGTTTTCGAGGTCAAGTCTACCAATGGTGACACTCACCTCGGTGGTGAGGACTTCGATATCACCCTCGTCCGACACCTCGTCCAGCAGTTCAAGAAGGAGCAGGGCATTGATCTCAACGGCGACCGCATGGCTATCCAGCGCATCCGCGAAGCTGCTGAGAAGGCCAAGATTGAGCTTTCATCCTCCCTCCAAACTGACATCAATCTTCCCTTCATCACCGCTGATGCGTCTGGCCCGAAGCATATCAATTCCAAGATGACTCGTGCTCAGCTCGAGAAATTAGTTGACCCTTTGATCTCGAAGACTGTCGAGCCCGTGCGCAAGGCCTTGAAGGATGCTAATCTCCAGGCTAAGGATATTAAGGAGGTCATCCTCGTTGGTGGTATGACCCGTATGCCTAAGGTCACCGAATCCGTAAAGAGCATTTTCGGCCGTGACCCCGCCAAGTCGGTTAACCCCGATGAGGCTGTTGCTATGGGTGCCGCCATCCAGGGTGCTGTCCTTGCTGGTGATGTTACCGATGTCCTACTGCTTGATGTAACTCCCCTTTCTCTCGGTATCGAGACCCTTGGAGGTGTCTTCACCCGTCTGATCAATCGAAATACCACCATCCCAACCAAGAAGTCCCAGGTCTTTTCCACAGCTGCCGACTTCCAGAGCGCCGTCGAGATCAAGGTCTACCAGGGCGAGCGTGAGCTTGTCCGCGATAACAAGCTCTTGGGTAACTTCCAACTTGTTGGTATTCCACCGGCGCACCGTGGTGTTCCTCAGATTGAGGTCACCTTCGACATTGATGCTGATTCCATTGTTCACGTCCACGCCAAGGACAAGTCCACCAACAAGGACCAGTCCATTACCATTGCTTCCGGATCCGGTCTTTCCGACCAGGAGATCCAGAACATGGTCGACGATGCCGAACGCTACCAGGAGTCTGATAAGGAGCGTAAGAACGCCATTGAAGCTGCCAATCGCGCCGACAGTGTTGTCAATGACACCGAGAAGGCCTTGAAGGAATTTGAGGACCGCCTTGACAAGGCCGAGGCTGACAAGATCAAGGAGAAGATTGCGGGTCTCCGCGAATTCATCTCTCAGAGCCAGGCTGGCGAGGGTACCACCACCGCTGCCGAGATCAAAGAAAAGACCGACGAGCTCCAGAGTGCCAGCTTGACCCTGTTCGACCAGATGCACAAGGCCCGTAATGAGTCCAACAACCAGCAGCAGGAGCAACAGCAGCAACCTGGTGAGGGCGAAAAGAAGGAGTAAATGTCTCCGACACAGTCCGTCGTTCGTCGTTTCATTTTCTTGGAGTCTCATCCACATCTTGGCACAAAAGCAGGCGTCCTGAATTGCATCACGGTTTTGGGTCTTTAGAAGTGTATATTCCCTGTTTTCTATTGTAACTATACCTCTTCACTTCTTTTCGCCTCTCTTACATCGCCTTGTCTTATCACCCTTAGTGCGACTTTACTTGAGCTTTTACGGCCCTTCTTCTTGGTTATGTGTTTGGCATGAAGAAACGGGGGACTTTGGAGGCGGAGCAAAGGCGGATGATCTGAGATTGATTCTTTGAATCTATGTAATTGAGCGGAGATTTATCTCGCCAGCGGGAGGAAGTGTGTATTGTATATTAGTAGACATATGGAATGGTAATGTCACTTCTCTTCTCCGCTCTACGAAGGAGTCATAACATGTTTAATTCTACTGCTCTGTAGTGACTCCAAGCATGCATTAAGGTGCTTTGCCAGCCCGGTATAAATTAATATTTGGCTGTTCAGTATAGACTTCTACTTAAGCCGTGAAAAAGTTCACTTGAGTGATCAATCCTTATACGCCTACTGCACGGATTGATTAAAAATTATCTAGGAAGGTTATATAACTAGCAACTTTTGCATAACCTCTATTACTATCAATATTCCCCATCTTTGCATACCGCGATCCGCCTCTCGAGGTGTCCTTTTAATATAAGTCGTTATATCGAATACCGTCGTTTGCCAGCAGTCATATATTCCAATCCCACCGAAGGTTGTGTGGGAGGAAATACTCTAGTTCTATTGCTCGTATAGTAATAACCGAAAATTTTTGCACTATCTACGATATATTAACCTATCTTTTAACAAAGCAAGAAGACTACGTAGAATTGATTAGGTTGTAGTATCTACATGAACCCTATAAATTCCTTGTAAGTACTTATCTACTTGCACAACATGCTAGTGAAATTCCCACAGCCCTACGTTTCGATCTTGCTTTGCAGTGTAAAGTCCACTGGCTGACAATGTTATTGGAAACGGAAATAGGCAAAAACCATTTTGGGCTTCGGAGATAATGGTAAAATCTTGTATGCGTTCTAGAATTGCAGTTTGCTCGCTGTCACTATGTGTCGTGCCCGGCAATGCGGGTTCAGGAGGATAACATTCCACATCTGAGCATACATTACTATTACATTGTAGTTCGCCAATCGTTGAATGAGAAGAAAGGACATGAAATGACAGTATCTCTCTCAATTCTAATTTATTTTTATTTTTTTTAAATCGTACTTGCGACCGTGATGTTGTTCTTAGCCTATAGAATATTTTATTGGTCCCTAGTCCCATGAAAAATGATATTATGCCGCTTTAATTCGTAGCGGAGTTCTTCATCTTCGAAGAGTAGTGAGAAGAGATTGTATGTACAATGAACGAGACAAGGTTGCCGAAAGAGGCGAGAATTGGAAATTTAGAACCCGGTTCCTATGCCACTCTAAAGATGAGTGTTTGAGATAATGCAGAGCCATTGAAAAGCCCATGCAGGGTATCTTCGATAAGAGTTTTCTTAGCACTGTAGGGAGAAGGATTAGCCACGAGCCCTCTAGGTAAACTTATCTGAAGGAGCAAAGTCTAGGAGCCTATGCACTGGCTCTTTTAGATACTTTCAACGCGCCTTTCCTCTTCCTCCTGCCTCTCCCTTTCTTGTCTTTCCATTTCCAAAGCCTCCTCCTTCCGCACCGCCTCCTTCAAAAACTCATGCGGACCTAAACCCAACTTTCTAATCGCCAACTTTAACCTTACTAGATCTTTGCTAGAATCGATATACACAGTGCCGAGGATCGCCTCATAGGTCTCGGCTACCATATTCGGCTTACTCTTCTCTGAGCCTGTGTTCTTGAGGATAAGTGGGCCAAGCCCCAAATTGCTGCCTTGCTCAGTGAGCCAGAAGCGGGATACTGTGTCGTCGCGGAGCTTGTTGTCACCTCCATCCATCAGTTCCATGAACTTAGACCAGCACAACGCCGAATCCAAATTTCAAAATCCATGTGATGGATTTTAAAGCAAGGAACTAAGAAAATAGAAGACCGACTTACCATCACTCCTCTCACTCTCATACCAGAGTTCACAATGCACAATATACAGCACCTGGTCCCCCACAAGCGCCAGCCTATTATTCTGCCCGAAATTCTAAAAGCTACCTTGGTAATGCATGGGATCTGTCGAGCCCGACATCTTGAGCGCCTTGATGCAGAAATCTTTGTTCTGGAAAATGTAGTCGGCCAAATCCTCGACTCTCGCCACGCTCTGCGCAACGGCGAGCACATCGTGGCTCTAGGATAGCGGCCTAAGGCGGAATTGGAGTCTTCGCATGAGCAGCGAGTGGTAGGTCATGTCGTAGCGGTCGAATAGGTTCAAGTTCGCAGACTTCCGTTTTGCGTATTTTAGATTCCGGGGGCCCTAGTCTAGGTACTTGGGAGGGCGAAGTTGGCGCAGTTCGTTTTGTTGTCTGTGATGGCGATATCCTCCAGGGCAATGTTGGAAATTTCAACTTTGGTAGGGCGTCTGTAATACTTGCGAGGAGTGGCCTTCCCAGGACCTCCGCTTTTTCAGTCTTTACCTCTTTTTAGGGAGCCTGAGTTTGTGATAGGAGCTTTGGAAGTTTCGTCGAGAGATTATTCCACGTGACTTTCCCTTTGGTGTACGGTTTCATTGCATCGATGGGAGTGGCGGACAAGCGCCTTGGGAGTGTGAGTTCCGATATAAGGTTTCCACCAACGGATGTGCTCTTTGGCCATGCTTATTCCATCGCCTGCAATAGCAAATAGTATCAAACTCAAAGGGACGATCAATCAAGCCATAGGTTGAAATTGCATAGATTGATGAAGTTGATTGATGCTTAGGTTTCTTTGCGAAGACGTCCGCATATACGACTAATTCAGAACTAGCACCAGGAATGATGGAATCATGAAGGTCCCGGGGAGCGAGATGGCTGGTTCGGCAGCACTCATTGTTCTATGAAATCACATTTACTAAACGTCAACCATACGCTATTCATGATTGATATGATAAATGCTAAACCCTGCTGTTGATTGCTTCCCATCTATCCTACTACAGCGCTCCGCTCAAGCCAAAATCATAAAAAGAGAAAAGGAAAGAATACGTTCACACTGTCCAACAGCGCCAATAATCATACTGAAAGGTATTTGATCCACCCGCAAATTATCACCACCGCCCTCTTTCCCAGCCCTACAATTCCTTATCCACAATGAGAATGCCAAACAGCCAGTGTCAACTCAAGAATTGTGATATTCTACGAGTTCAAATAATTCCGTATTGCACCCTGTAGCCTCGTGGCACCCTCGCCCACCAAATTCGACAAATTCTCAATGTCATCACTAGCCGTGATGCCAAACTTGCGAATGAAATCCTTGGCGGCTGACTCCAAGTCTCCATAGTCGTCTTGCGGGATATCCTCTTCTGGGCGGCCAAAGTAGGCATTGCTGGAGATGGCAGTTGCACCTTCGAAGCCTGCGATCACAATTAGCATAAATACGTAGAGACAAGAGGGAAAAAATGCCAAGGGAGGGGAAGATTTACCCTGCAGGCGATCCTTGGCCTCCTTGCTGGCTGCAGGGTCGTATGCATTCCGACCAAAGAACTCATCGCTGGAGATACTTTTCTGCGTGCCGAACTTTTCCCTCGCGTATTTCTCGTCGTCGTTATCAGCTGCACGAGACGTGCTTCCAAATCCTCCCATTTTCTTGGGTACCGCAGCTGCTTTGCTGGCGCCCACCTGACCAAATCCCAAGCGTGCGACGCCCATGCCTAAGCGCTCCATATCCTGGCTGCTACGTTCCGGTTTGGTGGTGCCAAAGCCACCACGTGGAGAGACTGGCGTCGGCGAGATGATGGTGGGCTCGCTAGGCTTGGACTTCGAGGCAGCGGCAGCTTCTGCGGCTTCGGCTTCGGGGTCATAGCCTAGTTTCTCAATGCGCTCGGCTTCTTCGCGGGCTTTGCGTTCTGCCTCTTCGAAATCTAAGCCGCCATCTGTGGCAACCACCTTCTTAGCACCGAGCCCCTTCTTCTTTGCTCCTAAAATGTTCTTCTTCGCGCCGGTGCCCGAGGCTGTTTTTCTAATGGCCGGTTTGATGGCAGGGATTGCAGCTGGCGTTGATGCTGTGTCTCCAGAGAGAGGGGATTTGGGGCGGGCTGTGCCATTGCCATTGGCAGGCGCGTTAAGGAAGGGTGATGCGGTTCGTGAGCCGAGCGGTGTGCCAGTACGAGAAGGAGGGTTGGAGGGTCGCTTGATAGTGGGCTTGTCCCAAGATGAGAAGAAGTCGTCTTCATCACCGCCGGTCGGGGTATTAGTGCCGTCTGAGCCGGAGGGCTCGGGCACGTCTGTTATTACGACTTCGTTGGGGTACCTGAGGGTGTGTGAGCGAGGGCTAACCAGCGGATTGGCGTAGGAAAGACGTACTGCTTGGCATCTACAGCGCATCGCCTAGTCAATTCCTCCTTATACTTGGTTGCCGCATTGCTGGTGTATTTGGTCTTTGGGTCCTTGCTCGCCAGCGCCGCCGAACCACCGTGTGTCTGGAAGTACTTGGTTGCGCTCTCGTTACCGCCGACCTTCATAATCCGCAACTGATCCCATTGCCAGACTACTCCTTGTCAGCATCTATCCTCCTCCATCATGTGCCTTTTGTACGGAAACATACTGTCGAGGTTCGTACTCCGCACAAACGAAATGTGCACGCCCATATTCCTGTGGTTCGCCGAGCAGTCCAAGCACAAATAGATGCCGAAAGGAACGGACGACCACGTTGGGTTCTTTGCGCCGCAGTCGAAACATATCTACAGTGTCTCCATTAGCCATTTGACCGCTGTCTCTCCGTCTCTGTAGAAGCGCACCTTGTTCGCTGGCTTGGCCTTCAATTTCGCAAAGATGTTCTGCGACTGCGTCTTCGTAGCGAGCGCCATGGCGAAGACTAGCAATACGGAATGTGTGGGTTGGGGAGGGAAAGGAGTCGACCTGTGGTGGGGACAAATTAGCTGCAAGGGTGAGGACTCAGTCGAGCATGCTGGCCTCTTTATTCGGCGCACGTGATCTGGCGCTTTGACCTCAAGCTGCCATACCTAGGTAGGCCGTCATCCTGGATTGCCACTATATACACACTCAGGGCATGGTAAGCGTCGCCGCCGCGTGGTAGATCTTCGAATCGGAAGCCGTCACCGGCATGACTGTCACTTTATAACTGCATTGACTAATGGGATACTGATGCAGCAGCAGGAGTGCTCAAAGTGGGCCTAATCAACCCAGGTCAATCGGGAGTGGGAGCTATCTTTTCCCCTCACGCGCCTTACGCCGTTAGGATATAAAGTGCCCCCTTACCTTCTATCTCGGGCACTTGGTCCAGAGCTTCAGCGATTCTAGCAGACTCGTATTTCCCCGTAGACTACACATATCTCATTCACAATGCCGAACCTCCAAACTGTCCCTGCCCGCCGCGGTGCTGCAACCGTAGTCCGTACCGGCCAATCCATCAAGATCATAAACACCCACGGCAATCAAGTGGTCGATACATGGGCATTTGCTGTCCCTACCTCGAACGTGTCCACGGCCGATATCTCCGCGCCACTCTTTCCAAATGCGACTGCATCATCGCCTTCCTCCTACAGCGAGATTGCGAATACAGCTGCCTCAGCGCCGGAGTACATGTCTATGTGCCACACTCGGGCTTCCTTGCTGAAGTTGACGCCTGAAGTAGGAGATGTGTTGGTGAGCCAGAAACGTGCCCCGATGGTCAAGTTGGTAGAGGATTCGAGCCCGGGGGTGCATGATACATTGATTGCGGCTTGTGACCGTTGGAGATATTCCGAGTTGGGAGTACAGGGTTATCATGAGTCTTGCACGGACAACTGTTGGGATGCTCTTGCAGCTCTGGCGAGCTCTTTGCCATCTGTGGATGCGGAGGTGGCGGAGGGCCTGAAGGCGTTACAAGCTTCTTTAGGCGGTCGCGTTCCAGACCCGTTCAACCTGTTCATGAATATCCCCGTTACACAGTCAGGAGAAGGGGCAAAGAGGGGTGTGAGCTTTGAGCCCCCAATTACGAAGCCAGGGGATTATGTCGTGCTAGAAGCACAGAGGGACGTTGTAGTCGCCATGAGTGCGTGTCCACAAGACGTGCTTACAATTAACGGGAAGAATCCAGTAGACGCACATTTCCAAGTGCTGGGCTAGATAACAATGCATGGTGCTTTCTACATCTCCCTTGGCAGTATATTTCATATGTCCAAGGATAAAGGACCAGCAAGCTCGACGCTTGTGAAGAAAGTAAACAATAGTATGCCGGCGATGAGCAACATCCTTAGACACCAATAAACAGTCTTGCCTAGGGTTATTCTTCTCCATCGCGGCAACCATTCGCCACTCGATTCGGTTCTATTTTTTAGTAACCACTCCTCAATTCCAGCCCAATGTACTATCCAGCACGCAACGTACCAAAACACTAGATGTAGAAACATCCCGAGGGGCAACATACCCAAAATCCAAATCAGAAATAGTCTGTTCCTAAGAAAGAAGGATAATCCTAAGAAGTTCGAAACCGCGTTGAGTAGGTATAGAGCAAGCGCAGCCACGATCAGAATCTGAAGGACCAGTAAGAAGATTTGATCTTTGTACCAAGGATATGCAATGAAGTGGGCGTAAGGGTATTTGGGAAGTTCGGGAGTGCTGAATCCTGGATGGTAGAATGGGGCGGAGCGGTATGGTGATCGAGGAGGTAATGGTGGTGGGCTATCTATATCTACGAAGGTACCGTCGCATGCTAAACAAGTGCATGGAAATTGCAACGATTGATGGCGGTTGCAGGGAAATACACTACACGGCATCGAGTTCCGTGGATTTGAGCTGTCATCATTGTTGTCGCCGACTTTGATAGACGAGAGCTCTGCAGGAGCAGATGTGGCACTAAATGTTGCTTCCTTGCTTGAAGGCGCTGCTTTGTGTGTGATAGCTTGAGCTTTTGCGTCATTGTCGAGGTAAGCCTGAACCATAGACATTATCGGGAGGAGTAAGAGAACGAGCGGCAATGTTTGGCCGAATGACCAAGTGTTCTCTTCAAGGACCTCAGGGTTAGCACCCATATCCTCGCCATCGGTATTGTAACCAGCCGATGCCCGAGTATCATATAGCTTAATGGTGCCCCAGGCGATTGCGAATGAGAGCCAGATGACCTCTAGGAGCATTGACTCGACGATGTCAAATGCGACACGTGTGCTGACAAAAGCTGCGAAAGAAACCAGATACGGAATTTGCCATATGAAGGCTCGGGCGCCCTTCGATCCAGCTCGTCTCTCGAGGAAGTACAATAGACGCTTGACATACAAGCCTGGCCGCGCACGGAAGTATTGTCGGGAAAACTCAGCAGTCGGGTCCAGTAGTCTTATGCCACTGCGTATGTATGAAAGGCCGACAACGAGCACTGATACCGCCATGGACCACACCTTTGGCCCTCCATGAGTGTAGGTATTCAGCACTAATTGCTCGAAATAGCACACCGTGGGAAGACCGGGGTAGAAACCTCCGCCCTCGTCAACCAGATCCAGCCAATTCTGGCTTCCCGTCGGCAGCAATGCCACGATGAGCAATGAAGCTAGAATTACCATGGAGCAGAGTCGGATAATTCGCATATTGGAGTTCGTTTGAAAATAACCCTCCAGAAACGCCATGGCGGAGAGGAACGTGAAAGACGAGAACCAAGCAACGTAGACGACTATCTGCCAGTGGTACGCTGATATTGCACAATTGAGTTGCGAATAGCCGCTTACAAGGATGGCCAGCCCTGTAACGAGCTGTAGATCGCTGAGGATGAGCACGGACTTCTCCATTGCGTATTCGAAGCGCCGACTCGGGGTCCACACAATAACGCTTCGTAGAAATGCAAGAAGATCGCGATCAAGCGTGTTGGTGTATTCATTTCCTCGGGAATTGATTCGGTGGGGATCGTGGACGGTGACATAATGAAGGATGAGGAGTCCTAGTGTAAGATACGCAGCTAGAGAGAAGCCAAGAATGACCTGCGCATCGTTGAGCTTCGGGTGGATTTCGAAGAAAGATCTGAGCGCAACTCACGCCAATCCCTGAGACTTCTGGATTTGGAAGCAGCGGTGGCACATCCTGGAGGCCGCGGATATTGTCCAAAGATATCCAATCGCATCGCGGTTTATGGCAGTGGCGAGTGTCGGCCATTGGTACATTCTGTTGGCGTTGTTGGATGCTGCTGAAGAGGGCGGAGACAGATGAACCGTTGTGCAAATACAGAGACATTGTGCCTTTTAATCAAAAATAGAGCGGATAGGAATGCGGGACCACTGAAGACAAAGAACAGGCAGTAGTTATAGCGACGGTTTAGGAAAGTGCAAAACTGCTCTTGAGTACATCTTACCTTCTACTATCTACGAAATGCCCTCTGTGATATAGTGCATCTGGTATGTACAATGCTAATTGGGCTGTACGCTGGAACTGCCTTGGCGCTACAGGGAATCAACGAGCAATTGGACGCATATCTCCGGGACATTGGTACGGAATGAAGAAGTGCAAGGCAGCTGCTTCAAAACTTGGTCTCGGCTGGATTACGACTGATTGCAATGACTTCATTGGGGGACATGATCTAATTTGCGTCGTGAGTTGAGGTTCTTTGGACCTGACGCGGATCCTCATCCTCGATTGGGACAAGGCAATGTAGGGATTGAGAGTGCTGCAACTCTAACGTCGAACGAATATAGGGCCTATGAAATCGATGAACGTTAATCCAGGGCACGATTAACGATGGTTCAAGTGGCAGTGGTGTCGAAACGGAAGCACCTCGGCAATCGCTGGTCCGTGCGCCCAGACGCCAAGATTTCGCGGGCAGCCCAAAATTTTGTGGGAAGTTATCGATAGCTTCTTTGTACTGCAGGGCGACGACGGCATCTCCCCCCCTCTTCTACGCTCCTAACACTCACCAAAATGAAGACCCAGTGGAAGGATATTCCTGTCGTGCCTACGAGCCAGGAGTTCTTGGACATTGTCCTCTCGCGGACGTATGGATAGCCTCCCTCATACCATTTGGTCGCTGGACTAAAATTTCGCAGCCAGAGGCGACTCCCCACACAGATTCGAGCTGGCTTCAAAATCAGCCGCATACGAGCTTTCTACACGAGAAAAGTTAAATATACTTCCGAGACGTTCACCGAACGCCTATCCGCTACCATCGAAGCCTTCCCTCGTCTCCAGGACATCCACCCGTTTCACCGCGATTTGCTCAACACGCTATACGACGCCGAGTATGTTACATGGCACTGCGAGCGGCTGAACAAAGGCTAATTCAGATATGTAGTCACTTCCGGATCGCGCTTGGCCAGCTTAGCACCGCGAAATCACTAATCGAAGCCGTTGCCCGAGACTACGTGCGCCTCCTCAAGTATGGCCAAAGTCTGTACCAGTGCAAGTCGCTTAAGAGAGCGGCCCTGGGACGCATGGCAACAATTTGCAAGAGGCTCAAGGACCCGCTAGTATACCTCGAGCAAGTCAGGCAGCATTTGGGCCGTCTCCCGTCGATTGATCCGAATACCCGCACACTGGTCATTTGCGGATACCCGAACGTTGGAAAGTCGAGTTTCCTTAAGAACATCTCCCGCGCCGATGTCGACATACAACCATACGCATTCACAACTAAGTCGTTGTTCGTTGGGCATTTCGACTACAAGATGCTACGATTCCAAGCCATCGACACGCCTGGCATATTGGACCACCCACTGGAGGAAATGAATACCATCGAGCATCAGAGTATTTGTGCCATTGCACACTTGCGAGCTTCAATTCTATACTTTATGGATCTTTCAGAGCAATGCGGTTACTCCGTTTCCGCCCAAATTGCTCTGTTCAACAGCATTAAGCCTCTTTTCGCGAATAAGCTCGTCTTCATTGTCATCAACAAGATCGATCTCATGAAGCCGGAGGACCTGGACCCAGCAACACAAGAACAGCTTCAAGGCATGCTCAAATCCGGGGAAGTTGAACTTCTACAACTATCATGTACTACCACCGAGGGAGTCATGAGCGTGCGAAACGCCGCATGCGATCGTCTGCTCGCTGCACGAAATGCAGAGAAGCTGAAGTCTGGCACAAACAGCTCGGGAGAGCCAACCGGCCGGCTCGGCGAGCTGCTCAGGAGGATTCATGTTGCTCAGCCTTTGGGAGGCGTCACGCGGGAGACTTTCATACCTGAGGCGGTGAAGAACAGGATGAAATACGACAAGAGCGATCCGAATAGGCCAAAGTTAGAGCGTGATATCGAAGAAGAGAATGGCGGTGCGGGTGTTTACAACTACAATATGCGCAAGAACTACATCCTTGATAACCCGGACTGGAAGGAAGATCGGATACCGGAGGTCTTCGAAGGCAAGAACGTCTACGACTTCATTGACCCAGATATTGAAGCAAAACTCGCGGCCCTCGAGGAGGAAGAGGAACAACTGGAAGCTGAAGGTTTCTACGAATCCGATGAAGATGTCGAGGACGCGGAAGAAGCCGAAATCAGATACAAGGCAGAACTCATTCGCGAGAAGAGGCAGCTTATCCGAAACGAGGCGAAGATGCGCAAAAGTCTCAAGAATAGGGCCATCATCCCTAGATCCGCCAAGGCCAAGAAGATGTCAGAAATGGAAAAACACCTTGAAGGCCTCGGCTATGATACTTCGAATGTTTCGGCACGAGCACGTAGCCAGAGCAGGGGACGCAGCATGGTTCGCGGAAGGTCTGAGGGCTTTGATGCCGATGCCATGGATATTGATACCCCCAAGGCTGCGTTCCAGCGCGCGAAGAGCAGGATGAGGAGCCAGAGTACTAACAGGAGGGACGACGGTGTTACAAATGAGGCGGCCAGAACAAAGGCCGAGAAGCTGGCTAAGCTGTCTCAGAAGAAGATGAACAGGATGGCGAGACAGGGTGAGGCCGATAGGCACCAGACAGGGTCATTGACGAAGCATTTGGTGCGTTCATACCTCGTGACGCTTTTAATGTTCTTCATACTAACAGTGTACACAGACGGTTGGCAAGCGCGGAATCGGAAAGACAAATAGGCGATAAGCCGCAACCATCTTGTGCAGATTCGAAATCGGGAATTGCACCTCGGTCTTGTTAGTGCTAATGTCATTGTTGCGATTGAAAAAAAATATGAGGGAGGGGTTAGCGGCGTTTAGGATGCACCTGATACCATGCGATAAGGGTTCGCAAACAGACCACTATCGCGGCTTCTCATAGACGGAAATAAAATTAGTCGATGTATGCTTTTATTATAGTATTATGACGTGCTATGACCCGGGAAAAAAAGGCGCTACATACACCTCTCTACCACGTACGACGGGAAATTTCAAGGGTTCGACAAGGGTTCGACAAGGGTTCGACAAGGGTTCGCAAGGGTGTATCAGCTCAAAATATGGCCCGTACATGGACATTAATCGTGTTTGAAAACGCCTCAGCCGTTGCCCGCTTTCTCCGAGTCCAGTCGAGTTGAAAGACACGCGACAGATGCAGACTATTGACTGCCGGCCTTACATCCTACACTCTCCTAGCCACTATTCTAATAACCAAATGGGACGCCTTATAGACTCCTACCTTAAAAGCAATCCATTATATCTGGATTTCCCTATCATTTCCACCCATAGCGCCGCGCATCTAGTGCCCTAAGTGCATTGCATATTGGCGCACCCCATTTTCCCAAAGCATGAACACTAAGACCCTTGTCCAGGAACTGCGAGCCTGTGACTGTTAGATTGTGGTTTGAGCCATTGCGGTGCCAAAAGCTTAGCTCTCGCTTGCCCAGGTCGGTTTCTGTAGTCGCTTTTGCCAAGCGCTGTGGTGGCCTGGGGTACCACGTTATGCTGTTGCCGCACGCTACATATACCCGTAGTGAGCATGGGATGGACTAGTTCGAAAGGGCATGGGGTATGGTATGGCCGTCGGACCACGCATAGCGAAGGATCAATTTCGAAATCGACGTCGACCCTTCACCTCTACACCATGTATGGCGCTCCTGGGTGCGGCATTCATCTTTTCTGCAACGTGGTCTGAAGAGGCTTGCCGCATTTCGCTATGAATGATCGTCACGGCTTTTCACATATTGACAATGGGCCTGGCAGTTTTCTCTCTTCGCGTAGGTGCGAGAGAGTGACTATTCGCATCATGCTGGACCCCGACTATGCACGATCCCCAGCCGGGGGGAGGGGGGGAGAAGTCGTAGTATAGAAGCGAGCTACACGAAAACTCACACTCCTCGACGAGCGCAACCTAGCAACCGTTGTTTCGCCACCCGCGAGCCGGCGCCCTCTTATGGCTGGCTTTCGATAATCAGGCTACGCGGGCGCCCCTCTCAGCGGTCTTAGCTCGGCCGTAAACGCTGAGACGGCTTCTGTCTGTCGATGGTTTGGAAGACGGATAGACGGTTAAGTTGGTTGAGGAGTCGGAACCAACCTGAATTGAGGAGTAGTGGGTGGCCCGGGCTACATAGCAGAACGGATCTTGCCGGGAAATTGCCGTCCCTATGTTCCCGCTTAGCTTTCGACGCGATGCTGAGGACGTCTCGCGGTAGTGTGGAGGGATGTGCGTAGAATGACTCGAGGATGGAGTGAGCGACGGACTTCGACAAAAAGGTAGGTATCAAGCCGTATCCGTGGGGTGGTGGCGTTGGGTTTTGGAGAAGATAGATGAGCGGTGTACGACGCTAACCTGCATACTCTTCTGTCGCAACATGTTCCAAACTGTGGCACAGCATTGTCTTCACCTATTTTCGCAATCACACCAACCGGAATTCTTGGATTCACGTTCCGAGTGCCCTGCCCCCCAGCCCCTGGGGGCCTTACCAAGGCTAACTTTAGGTAAACATCGCGCGTGCTTAACTATTCAACCCAAGTGGCCGGGATGCAGCGCGAGGATGCAGTTCCCTGCCTCATTTGGACCGCAAGCGGTAAGGCTATGCTGGCCCTGGGCGTTTTTTGGGGGCCAGAATGGTGCGTGAAGGGCTGGGATGATGGTTGATCGCAGGCCTAAAGAGTGGGAATGCTCCTACGAAGTGGGACTCTCGTCGTACTCTTGGTTCTTGGTTTTGTCCTTCCTATCATCTTCAAGTGTGGGATCTGTATGTTCGCAAACAACCGGGTTCATTTGAGCTCTATCGTACCTTCGTTAACTATAGTTGAACGGATAGAGTGAGGACGATGCTGTCAAGAGAGAGTCTGTTGTCTCTGGTTTTGGTGTCAGCGGTGCTGGCTACACCTCGTAAGTTCACGGCTCGTTCTCTTGTTCGACTTGGGTGGAGGTGGATCAAATCTGTCGTTCGCGACTTGAAAACGGATGTAAATCCTTAGTTACGACCCGGATGAAATAGCTCTTCGCGACATGGGGGGAATAGGTAGATCTGACCAAAGGTATAGTGATCGCAGAGAGGATAGAGACGCGTGATCTTGGAGTTCGGCAAACATCGAACTGTCCCGACGCATATACATCCCAGAATGGCCTTAAGTTCACCACATACTGCAACCAGAACAATCCGTTCAACGGTACGTCTCCTTCGCATCACTTCCTCCAATCTGTACCCGATAGTCGAGAATAGCTACTGACGTAATATATAGATGCCTTAGACCCGTTTACTACTTCGACAATGGAAGAGTGCCTGGAGCGGTGTTCACGGTTCTGGGGTAAAGGCGAGGGGTGCTTTGGTGTTGTGTGGTCGGAGGACCAGGACTGTTGGATAAGGAACAGGTACGTCCCTATCTGCCGTCTTCCATGTTTTATCTTAATATACTTCTTCATTCAAGTGGACGGAGGATAACTAACAAGATTAGTACAACCGGCACCGCTGGCCTCAAATCAGAAGACGGCATGCATTCCGCCCTTGTCGATCCGCGGTCTCAAATGGATCCGCTAGACACCGACTGCCCCTACCCTGAAGCCTCAACACACTCCTTGAACTCGACAGCGGGCCAGGGCTTACAATTCACAATGAACTGCAATAAGGATATCCAAGGCGGCGATGAGCGCTGGTCAGGGTATCCCGAGTACCTCAGCGAACAGTTCCGCGCTTTCTACCACGCAACTAGTATCGAACAGTGTCTTACTATCTGTGCTACCGAGCATCCCCTGTGCAAAGCTGTCATCTGGAGTCCAAATTATGGCATGGGTTGGGCTAATTGCTGGCCTAAGAGTGACTTTGTAGGAAAGTTTCAGGAAGTGGGTCCGAATCGCGGAATTGTCCATGCTGCATCCTTTACTTCGATCGAAAGAATTGATACGAACTGTCCCGAAGATGATACATATACCGCACAAGGAAACAAGGAGTTCGAGATCCATTGCGGGCAGTATAACGAGGGTCAAAACATCACATCGGTCCACAGACAGAATTTGACGAGTTGTATGGATGCCTGTGCGAGCTCGGACAAGGACTGTATCGGCGTCGTTTTCGATTCGAGTTTAATCGGAGGGTACCCAAATTGTTACCTCCAAAACTCCTCGTCTATTATTTCGGACTCCGATTCAGCTATGTACGCCGCTCTGTCTGGAACTGTGGTCCCGACCACTTCTAGCTCTTCTCTTCCTAGCGGCAATAGTGGCGATAGTGGCGATAGTGGCGATAGTGGCGATAGTGGCAATAGTGACGGCGAGTCGAGCTCAAAAGCCTGGATTGCGGGTCCAGTCATCGGCGGTATTGTTGGCATCGGTCTCGTTGTAGGAGCCTTCATTTGGTGGCGGCGGAGGCGAAATAACGGAGGTGGAATTGGAAAGGCTGGAGAAGTGCTAGGATACCCTCATTACAATGCTCCGCCCACTGAATTGCATGCTGAGGCAGCAAGAGAGGTACCTGGTGACATGGTACACACAGGCTACAAGCCCAGCGCCAAATATGCACATTCGACGGAGTCACAGGGAACGAGAGCGGAGTTACCGTCATAATCAAGCTTCTTGCTCTTAGGAAAAATATGTGGAGAAAGAAAACACATGAGGAATGATGAAAGGATAAATGGGAAGATGATTGGAAAGAAGCGCAACGGCCTTATTGTATGAGATGGTTTGGCGAAATGGATGGTTTGATGACGCCAGCATGACCTTGAGTTCGGACAGGCAGCCTTCCGCGCTACTTTGTTTCGTACTGGTACATAACCCCCTTCAGTTACTTTTACCCTTCTTTGTACCTTTTACGACTAACCGTCAGAAGCTTTCTCATGGATATCCTCTAGTATAGTAATACAGTACTAAGACCACGGCGAAAGCTTACCGTGCTTGACTTCCATGTGCAGTTATTTCCGTGCCAACTTCCAGTTTGATTTATTGCCGTTCACTTGATTGACTCTTTCAAAATAGCTTCATTAGATACTACAAAAGGAAGCCGTTTTAATCTGACGGGACAAAACGATTGAATTATGTAGAGAGGGTGGGGTAAGAGGAGAAGAGAGAAAAAGAGCTCTCTCGAAGTGAATAGGCAATTCCCTCATGTGGTGGTAGAGCAAGCTACTCTGTATTCGTACGTGAGTGAAGTATTATGTCGGGAAGAGGAAAAAAAAAAAAAAAAAAATTTTTAAAGCCAAATAAAAATTCGCTAACTGCAGTGCAGGAGGGAATAACGTCCAATTTAATTCATGTAGCTTGCGGCGTAGATGTCTCTCACAAGTCGCGAGGCTAACGGCACAGCTCTTCCATGCTCCATCAAAGGGGCATATGGCGGACCACTGACAGGCGATTCGAACGAGACCATTCCGAGTTCGCATCAAGATAACCAAGCGATATGGAAATAACTGATCGTTTTGGATTATAACTATCCCACATGCACTGTTCTTACACGGTTTGCTGGCAGCATATTTGCCAGCGAGCCCACAACGCCGAGTCTTCGCTCCATGCAGACCACACCCCAGCCCCCCGAAGCATCTATTTTACAATAAAAACCCATGATGAGAGGTGAGAGAATAATGGCGATAAAAAGTAGTAATGCAAAAGTCTTAAATGGAAAGGAAGTGCAGCAATCCACGCTTTTATCTGGTTCGAAATGGCGCATCGGTCCGAGTCTGATATGTCCGGTGTTCTCTGTACATTAGGTAGGGAGTTTTTCAATGAACACTTAATCGTCCGCTTCGAAGAAAACCTTCCTTGTCATCTGCGCGCACATTAGCGCATGTCTACAAGGCTAATCACATTGGCGCCCCGGGAATAGAACTTACGGCCCAAGCCCCCGCGATACTAGCAACGATTCCACTAGAAATCAACATTGGTCTTACCCCCCTCGTGCTCTTAAAGATTGCACCGCTTAATGCGCCTGCCATTACGGAGTTCGTCATATCGTGCTTCCCCCTAAAGTTCCCAATCGTGCTATTGATTCCATTGTACACCATGGCAATGACACCAGCGCTATTTCCCAAAAAAGGCCCTCGGCGTGTGATAGCGTTCAGCACTCCGTTTAGTCGTAATCGAGGCGGCATTGTCGCGGGGTTCTTCTGCAGACCCTCCGCAAGTCCCCAAGCCCCACCGACGGAGAGAGCTGAGAGGTAGGATACGCCGGTGCCGTAGCAAAGATCGTCTGACCAGCCGCGAGAGGGGAGCGCGGAGCGGGAACCGGGAAGATCGGAGAGGACTGAGTCTTCGAGAGTTAGGTAATCGAGGGTATCTTTGTTGAGGCCAGCGAGAGGATGTAGCTGCGATGGGTCATATAGGAAGTCAGACGGGTTCTGGATGGCGGTCGAGGGGTCGAAGGGTGTGGGTGTGAAGGTATCGTGTGGTTCTTGGGTTGTAGTGGGCGGGGAGGTGGACTTTCGTCCTGTGAGTGTGTCCCAACTATCAGAATAATTAGTGCTGGATATAGAAGGTTCAAAGGGAGCGGGCTGTACATGGTCATGTTGTAAGTGTGTGGAGGCAGGCGCTGAACTCGAGGCGGCTCTCTCCCAAATGGCGCGCTGAGCCGTCAATGCTGTCGGATACCCTGAACGCCGGGAATGCGAAAACAACAAGCAACCCAGGTAAGGAAAGTAAATAAGTCGCAGCGACAGGAGATGCGCAAATGATGAGGAGGCGGCAGGCGGCGATGCTGGTGGATGTCGACGTGATAATTTTCTGGCAGGAGTGACGACCCAGGCGCACGGGCCGCGGCGGTCGGCATGTCGGCCCTTGCTCTTCTGCTTCCGAGCTCGGAAAGAATCCAAGAGAATTCCTCACCACCGAGCGTCAACACCAAGCCTGGGTATCGTCAAGATGGCGGCATCGTTGCCTAGCTATAAGCAAGACTTCTTGAAGGACTGCATATCTGCCGAAGCCCTCAAATTCGGCACATTCACCCTGAAGTCTAAGCGCGTATCGCCCTATTTCTTCAACGCTGGTCTCTTCCACCGCGCCGATCTACTGCGCTCGATATCCTCCGCATATGCGCATACTCTCAAAGCACATGGTGAATCCGATCCAACGTTCCAATTTGATATCTTGTTTGGTCCGGCATATAAGGGAATTCCGCTGGCCGCGGCAGCAGTAGATAAGCTTGCGGATTTGGATATAGAGAAATATGGCAGGAAGAGCTACAGCTTCAACCGCAAGGAGGCCAAGGACCATGGTGAGGGTGGGAACATTGTTGGTGCTTCGCTAAAGGGCCAGAAGATTGTCATTGTGGACGATGTGATCACCGCGGGAACCGCCATTCGCGAAGCGATCGAAATCATCAAAAAAGAGGGTGGGAAGCTCGTAGGAATCATCGTGGCATTTGATAGGCAAGAGAAGACACCTAGTGCTACGGATGATGATGGGACACCGAGACCAAGTGCCATTGGTGAGGTCAGGAAACAGTATGGCATTCCCGTGCTTGCAATCTTGACGCTTGACGATATTATCGAGTATCTGAGGAGCTTAGGAGATGCGGACGACTTAAAGAGGCTAGATGAATACCGGGAGAAGTATAGAGCGAGTGATTGACAGAAAGTCAATGGAGGTAAATGAGAGCAAAGTTATTTGTGATTTGTATGGGTATGACGCCGTCTGGAATGGCTACGAACCATAGAATATGACTAGAGCGGGCCATCTGCGAACAAACTGGTTAGATCACTTTGCTGAACGGCCCCGGCCTATTTCTCACAAGGAAAAAAAGTAGTTCCATCCCAGAGATAGGAGAGGGTAAACACCGTCTGGCACAAGGCAATGCAATGCTAATAGTGAGAAACCCTCTATCGGGGCAACTCAACCTATGCCCCAACTACCATCCGGCTTGGTCATACCAAACACCGCTTGAAATCCCCCAGCAGGCATTTTGATAAGTGACGTCGCCTGCAATCAACGAAGTTTTGTCTGAACTTGCCTATTTGGGCAACTGCGGTACTCACTCTCCCACTCGTACCCAGACCTACCGCAAGATGGGGAAATTTACTGAACATTGATATCAAAGTTGGACGTGGGATAACCATCGAGGTCAATGTTGGGGTGTTGGCATAGTTCGTAATATTGATGTGGTTGGTGGTGACTCGTCTGTGCCCTCAACTTTACAGACGAGTTGCCGAAGTATAATCGCCACCCAACCCTCACGCTACTTGAGCGGACTACCCAGACGCAATATAAAACCAATTTTAAGGTAATGAGCCAATTATGTCCGTATTATCTAATGTGCTAAAGCTGGGTGTGGTCCACGCCAACTCAACTCCTAAATGCGTGGTTGCTAACGCATTGCCGTCCAAAAGAACCCCCAATGCAACCCAACATCACCGCTAAATGCTTTTGCAAACCTAAAATTCCTTCATTGATCATTTTCCTCTCCATCCCCCCATACGCCCATCTCCTCCCTCGCCACCTCATCCAAATCCACCATACCTTCCCTGCGATCGACAGCCTCTTCATCATCACTGCTGTCATCCTTCGCTTCTTCTTTTGACATCTCACCCCAACCAGCGTCTTCTTCATCTTGCTCGTGTCCAAATGAAGGCGAGACGGGAACGTAGTCATCCATCAAATTTTGAGGCATGCCAGTCGGATACTGCCGATTGTGATCAGACGTAGGCGGCGGAGTTAGCGCCATCATTGCCATTTCAGGTTCTTGGCTCAAGGGGGATTCTGTCTCCTCCTCAATCGTCCTCGTTGGTGTGGCAGGTGCAGCTTCTCTGTCTGTGGGGACCTCCTGATGGATTTGGTGCTTTTGTTCATGCTTTAATATCGGATGCGGTTGAGCCTCCTGTTTCGACTTTGGCTGTTCTGGTTCTTTTCGTGGTTTCAAATCTTCAACAGGCTGTGTAGGGGGAAGTTTCGCATGATGCTCCGTTTGGTGCTGTTGGGAGAATGGGAAGATGGAGAATAAAGTTGAGCTGAGACTTTGTCTGTTTGCTACAGGCGGCCTTGCAAGGGATTCATCCTGGTTCTTGGCAGCCATTTTAAGTGGAGGCACTGATGCTGAATGGGAATGCAAAGGTTTGGATGAGAGCACGCTAGGACTGGGTGGCTTGGTGACAAGTTTGTCCGGTAGCTCGGCAGCACAAATTTCGCAAGATGCGAGTTCTGGGTGATTGAGAAACGTGCAACGGGGGCACTGCTTCATCTGTACGGGCGACGAAGCTCGCGCCTGCGGTGTTGGCTCCTGCACAGGTGGTCGAGATATTGGATGAGGGGTCGGTCGGGTGTCATTGCCCGGGATATGATATCCAGGGCTATATCTCTGCGCCGCCTTCGAAGTCTGCCTCCTGGGTGATGAATTCGGATTTGATGGTCTTTGTTCCTTATTCGCCGGTTGAGGGGCTATCGGTCCCGGTGATGGATCAACTGATATGGCAATCGTAACATCCCTCTTTGTCCCGCATTTCAGGCACTGGCATTGTCTAACTACGCTCCTCGTATACGTATCGGTAACCTCAGCCGGCGCATCGAATCTGATCTCAAACCTGTCCGGCTCACCAAACGGCTTCGCTTTATCCTTCTGTTTCCAGGCCGTTGCATTCGCATACCCAGCACCCTTTGCCACAATCGGCATGATCGGGTCGACGGCCCCAAACACCAGATGGTCCACATATGGTACGAGAATAAGTGTCCCACTAGCCTTGATCTTCGCGTCCACTTCCGGGCGAAGGCTGAAGTCGTCAACAGCGTGAAGGTGTCGGAAGTACTTGTTGAACATGTCCCCATACCAACTCCGCACTCGAACACCATGTTGTAGTAGCTCTTGTGGTGTAGTCTTCAACGCGGGCGAAGGCCATAATGCGTCAATCAAATGTTTCTCTTTAAGCGCTTTCCGGACCATCAGATCTAGCCTACAGCTTTCGAAGAGCTTCTTTTCTAGCCGTTCATGGATTTCATATTTCGCGAAGCGAATCACTATGCCCCTAACAAATCCCGAATCGAGATTCCATTTTCTAACGAAATAGTCTAGCGACTCAAGGTCTTTCTGAGCCTGAGCGTTGGCGGGGCGGAAGCTTAGTGGAGCGAGCTCGTGCCCCATGGATACCCATCGTTGAGGCTGTCGGGGTTCTGCTGTTGCAGTGCTGAAGAAAGACCGTATAGGCGCATATTCAGCCTTGAAGTAGTTGAAGACGAAATCAAGGAAATCTGCCTCGTTCAGAGGCAGCATAGCGTGACCGCGCGGAATATCCATGTTTTTAGCAGCAGCGTCGATGTGGCGAGATTCTGAAAACCGAACGACAAGCGCACTCCAAAATCCTTCCTCTTGTGAAAAATCTAAAAAGAGGCAAGTGAACGGAGGCTCTACTGAGCCTGAAGAGAAGGCGAGGAATAGAGGACACTGTGCCTCTCCTACGCTTAAGCTCTAGTCAATAACGCTGCTGCCTTGGGCACGGTGGAGGAAATACGTGTGCACACCAGCCCAAAGTGTAGAAAGTGACGAATCCCGCTAGATCTCACAGCCACACGCTCGTGATAGTAGCGGAAATGGTATGGTTGCTGCTTCGTCAACTTGATGATTGGAGTGTGACCAAGGCAAATCTTGGGCGCTGCGTCATGCGATGTGGCGGTGTGGCGCAGCTTGGGTGCTTTAAAGAGCACCAGTCCGCCCGATAGGGACAACATATATGCTGAGGACAGACTCAAAAAAAAAAGCCCGAATTTCCCCCTACTCCACTGATTTTACCGTCTTCGGAATTTTTGCAAAAATAACGAGAATTGGTTGGTCGCAGACTTAAGCTGTCTGTGCTATTACAATAACTGCTGCGTCAACAAGTACATGGTAAATGGAGCACCAAAGTTCCGCGGTCCTGTTGGAGCAAGACTACTAAAAAGAAAACCTTTGCATTTTAAAATCAGATTAGCCTTAGAACAGTTCACGAAGCGCTCTAAAACGTTAGAACAATCGAAAATAAGAAAAATGGCAACTCCAAAAACTGTGCTTATAAGCTATGATGGGAGTAAGCTCGCGGGGTTTTAAGTGTCCTCTCCACACCTGCAAGATCCATCGAAACCGGAATACCACCAAAACAAGCTCGCCGAAAATATAATATGATAGTACTCTGCGGATATAATGAGGTGCAGATTTTACAAAACTAAATTAACTACATGCTACATACAGAAACTAATATCTAGAGGAATTGTAGAGAATGTCTGTATATAAAGAATGGAATATAATTTTTGAATACGGGAAGATGTTGGCTGGGCTGAAATGTCACCCTTCCTCCACGCATTTTTTAAGGTGTGGAGAGACTTACCTTAATCGATTATATATAAAAACCATGCTAACGACCTGTCATGATGTGTGTCCAATGAAAGACTGTCTCGACGCAAGCCCCAGAATCAGGTCTAAAACCCCTAATATCATGTCTACAACGCCTATCGTCGAGTTATGTGCTCGAAGAACTGATACGCAGGCTAAGAACCTACTACAATGTCAGAATAATATTCCAGAAACGAAATTAGCCCCACACTTTCTATAGAATTAAAGAACATTGTTCTCCTCCAATATGTTAGAAATCCCGAAGCCAGTACTGAGATAAGATTCGGATATAGTATAAGCTACTAGCTTTATTTATAGCAGGCAGCGAGCTGTAATAGTAGACTAGGGTCTTTAATTACATGGGGTTTAGTATAGAGATAGTCCCTATACTATTTTATAATAATTAGTAGATAGTAGGTATTACTACTAAAGTAGTAGATAGACTATAGACTAGGTTATATTATATAGATACTTATTAGATATAGATTTAATAAGAAGTTAAAGTAGGAAGGTTATAGGTTAGCTAGAAGCTAACAAACTAGATACTAGCAGACGATCTTATAAAGGTACTACCTAAGTAGAAGTACTTTATTTTTTTAAAGCAGCTTAGTCTTATAGAAGTATTTAGACTAGTTAACTAGAAGGTAGCTTTACTATTTACTATAACTAGAGAGGTATTATTACAGCGACGCGTATCAGATTATTAACGCTAGATAAATAAGTATTAGATTAAGCTATATAGATAACTAATATACTACTATTATAATAGTTTAAAATATCTAGATAAAGAGAGAAAGAAGATAGATATTAGGTCGTATATATATATATTAGAGGTTCGGGTCTATATATAATGTGGTGAGAGGCGAATCTTATCTCAGGAAGGGAGATGAGGAGCTGAACTGGTTAATTGAAGATAGCTAGCGGGCTATATTTATATACATGAAAAAGGGGTATATTAGCTAATATCTAGCGTAATATCCGGCGTAATATCGACCGTGATATCGTACGTTAATATCTAATACAGCTTAGTAGACTAGCCGAAAATCCCTATAATATACCCCCCCAGCTTTAACTACGAAGGAGAAGCTGCGTCGAAAAAATAAAGGTAGATACTATACTAAAAGAGGTAAATTATATAGAGTAACTAGTAGTAGAACTAAGTATACTTGTAGAAATATTAATTTAATATAATATAGGGTAAGTTATAATTAATTTTTAATTACCTCCTAAGATTCTTATTAGTAATCGATTTATTTAGCTGATAGAAATTCCTGAGATTCGATTCTAGCTAAAATATATTCTATTTTCAATTGCTTAATAAACCTTTAATATTATTATAGCTATAGAACTTTTATAAAGCTGTTAGCTAATATTAGATTTATCAGTTGCTAATTAATTGTAAGTTTCTACTCTACTACTTCTTAACGTAGCTAGTACTAGTATATATTTATATAGCGAAGTTTGGTATTAAAACGCTTAAATAGCTTATTTATAATATCTACTATTTATTAATTAATATAAAGTAGTACTAGTTATATATTAATATAGAAGCGCAGTAAAGCGAAAGCCTTCTACTACTACTCTATTTCTAATCCAGCGACTAATAGTACTAATAATTCTACCTTAGTAGTCGATTTTATAACCGTACGCTAAATTGAGGCTTTCTAATTAATCAGCATCCTAAAAAGTTAAAATATATAGTTGTAGGAACTTTAATAAGTATTAGAATTATCGCTAAAGGCTGTATTAAATATATTATAAAATAGTAATTACTCTATAGGGTTAATATAATTAGTATTACTACTCTAGCTAATAGTAGAGGTATTTTATATATTATTAGCTATTACTATAATTATTAAGTACTTCGTACTAATTAGATATTATAATAGTATAGGCAAGATAATAGGTCTAAATATAGTACGAATCTACTTAGAAGTATATAGAAGTGTATAGGGGATTAGGGACCTAAGAATTCTATTAACACCTATAGGCCTTATATAAAAGGATATAGAAGAACTACTAAGCTACTTATAAGGGAGTATATAATTATATACGGAAGGGAAAAGGGGTAGAACTGAGGGTAGAATAAGATAAGTAAAAAGCTTTAGGATAAGATTATATATAAAGCTTTTCGTAGAACAATTTCTTTATATTATTATACTACCCCCCTTCTTATAGGCTAATAGTCCCTATCTATACTAGTTCGGGAGGGAATTAGGGCTGTTATAAATAGGTTCTAGTATAAAGAAATTTCTTTAAGGAGGTATTTACCGGTAAGAGCTAATATATATAGTTACCTATAGAGATATATTTATTAACATAATATTAAGTAAGGTTTTTATAGTAAGTATAATTAACCTATATATCGGCTAGTAACTACTATCGTAATAGTTTATTAATATTACAATTTTGTCGCGTATAGTAATAAATATTTACTAGCCTTAGTATATTACTAGATTGCTATTAACTAAGCTTTCTTAATTAAACAATAACTTCTACTCCGTATATATTATTACGCGTCTCTAGAACCGTTAATTATTAAAGTATTACTAACACCTTATAGAAAAAATTAATTAATATACTACTCTACCTACCTTTTAAAGCCTCTTTAAAGATCTTTTAAATTATCTACTTTTAAGCTATACGCGCGCTCGCCTGTAGATAGTATATAATATTTTCCTTTTAGTCTCTAAGATTAAAAAAATATAAGTATTATACCTTATAAAATAAAAAGTATAACCCCGTATAAATTATATCTAATACTAGTAGAGTACTTACTACTAACGTACTTATAGATCTCCTCCTACTATAAGGAGGAGTTTCTAGTCCTCTAGGGCCATCTTAAACTATAGGCGGCGGCCCGATATATAGGGGATAAGAAGAATAAAAAGGTAGCCTTTAAGGCTATTTTAGAGTCTACTTATAGCCTAGCGCTTATAACTTAAGTTGTAAAGAGTTAGGAAGATAGCCTTCCTATAGCTAGTATCTAGGTAGCTTTATTCTACTAGAGTACTAAGTTGCTCTATCAGGTTTCAGCCTTAAAAGCTCTAGTATCTAACTTTTAGGCTGATATTACGGCACTCTTAGGCGGTTAAAAACAAGGTAGAGAAGGTTTAGAGGGAGTCTAGAGGGAAAGAAGGGGAAGAAAGGTAGAGGAGAAGAGGACTAGGAAGGTATCTAACAGCCTACTATTAAACCCTCCGGATTTTATAGAAGAGTAATTTCGGGCCTATACTTTAGTTTTTAAATCTACTACTCAACTCTTATATATTATTATCTACTAGATAATCTATATTCTCTATACTATTCTTATATACCTTAATCTATTTAGTTAGAGCTTTTAGAGGTCCTAGCTAATTCGGATACTTATTATAAAAAGCTCTTAACTTATAAAACAAACCTATAAAATTTAAAGCTTTATACTAGACTAGGTTAGAATTATATTCTACCTATTTTATACAATATTTAAGGGTCTTATAATATAGCTTACTAGCTAGTATTTCCTTAACCTCCTACTCTTCTACCCTTTTAATAGCGATAGTAGGTAGTTTTAGAGCTTCTTACCCTAGTAGAAGGTCTTAGAGGTTTTTATATAGCAGGTTTAATGCGAAGATATTATATATTCTTAACTCTAGGGGTAGCTATAGATAGTATAAGTTTCCAACCTATTCTAGTACTTTAAAAGGGCCCTTCTATTAATCGGATTGTAATAATGCAAAGAAATCGTTCCACGAAAAGCTTCATATACAACCTTATCCCAAAGCTTTTCGCTTATCTTATCCTACCTCTAGTTCTACCCCTTTTCCCTTCCGTATATAGTTGTATACTCCCTTATAAGTAGTTTAGTAGTTCTTCTATATCCTTTCGTACAAGGCCTATAGGTGTTAATAGAATTCCCAGGTCCCTAATCCCCTATACACTCCTATATACCTCTAAGTAGATTCGTACTATATTTAGACCTATTATCTTACCTACGCTATTATATTATATAGAAGAACTTAATACTACTAGTAACAGCCTCTTTAATAATATCGCATCAATTATTTATTTAAATACATCTAAGTCTAAAATACACCCAATTTAGTTTAAATTATAATACTTATATACTATTATATTAAATTATTTAGTTATCTAGATAGAATCTTAAAAACCTTCTATTAACTAAAGCCTTTAGGTTTAGAACTTCCTATCCCCTACAATTAGGATTGCCTTTAGAAAAGCCGCATAGAGTGCGCCTAGGTAGAAACTTAGAGACTACTAATAACCTATCAGAATCGGAGGTAACCGCCGATATCTAACTATAATTCACCTTCTAATTTCTATACTAGAACCGATATACGTGTAAGTTATAGTAAGAGTAAGCTTCTATCTACGCGTGTAGAACAACTATTACCTCCTATAGGGGGCCCTATAATAGGCGGACCCCTCTCTATAAGGCCTATAATAAAGAACCTATTTAATTTAGAGGGAAATTAGAGTAAACTAACCCTTAAGGAATAAATCGCAATTTTATAGGAGGAGATTATATACTTAATACGATAGAGAACTATCAGTTCTAATTAACCTCTATAAACTACTAAATTAGAACTAATAATACGCTAAGAAACTTTTATAACTCTCCTAGTAAGAAACCTCTTAGCTACTCCTAAGCCCCCTCGAGCTTACCTTACTAAATACATACCTAAGATCGAAAGCCTTATAGATAGTAATAAACCTATATTTAAATAATAATAAGCCTTAATCCTAGACCGACTTAAGATTAATATAAATTACTATTAGATAGAGCGTGCACGTATAGTATTAGTATAGAGATATACCTCTAGTACTGCAAAAGGGTATTTAGAGCTAAAATACCTAGCTGAATCAGACTAGTATCGGTTTAAGAATACTAAAGAAATAATTTCGCTTCTACGATTATATTTTATTATAGATAATAAAGAGATAGAGGCGCGACAGGCGTTTCAGGTCCTAAAGATAAATAAGAGAGAAGTATTTCCAACTTTTAAAGCTCGCTTTATTAGTATAGCTATTAGGGGATCCGTACCCCAATTTAAGTGGTTCTTCTACCTATAGGATAAGATTCTCCCCAGCCTAAGGATACTAAACCTTAGCTTTAAGCTTATATAGAAAGGCTCTTTTAATACTATAGTCGCCTACTTAACAGCCTATAATATAGAAAGGAGGAGTATTCCTAACCTCCTAAAATGAACTACTAGCTTATAGGTTACAGCTAAAATAAATTCGGATCAGTACTAGAAGGTTTCTAAGAGTTTATCTAAGGTAACCTATAATCTAATACTACCCTAATCTACTCTAGTATTAACACCTCGTTTTACTATAATCGCTCTCTAACAACCCAGTAAGACTCTCGCATCTAAAAGATATATAACCTTAAGTAATTACTATAACTATAGTAAACTAGGATACTTTATAAACAAATATACAGTCCTTAAAGTATAAGAGATAGAGGTTAAATAAGAGGAGATTAAGGAAGAAGAGTTCCTAGACGTAAACGAGTACCACCTAGATAGTTTTTAGGTAGGAAATAGAGACGCCTAGAAAAACTCTCCGTCCTAAGCTTAAGTAAGTATAACTTATCAAACATCGATTTATCGTATTTATTTGGAGGAAAGTACTTCTAAATCCCTACCGTTCTATATTTAAAAGGTGTTAGTATATAACTAAACACCCTTGTTAATACTAGTACCTAAGGCTTCCTATTCCTTAATTCTATAGTAGCTAGATTACTCTCCTAAGCCCTATATATATTAATACAGCACTTACCCTTTAAAATTACTGTTAAAGGTTTTTAGGACCGAATCTAAACTCTAGTTAATTAGTATATCTACTTATACTTGCGAATTAATAGGAGAACTATCTAAAACTACCTATTTATTATTATAGATCTAGGTACTCAGGATTATATTATTAGTATTAAATAGTTATATTATTTTTAACTCTTGCTAGATACGGATAAGAATTAGATTATATAGCCCTCTAAGTATTCTACTACTTATAATTCTTCACCTCCTCTTCTTATATAATTAACTCAGCTAGTACGCGATAAGGAAGTAGAGCTAGATATCTAGCGACGCGACGCTTTATAGGAAAAGAACTAGTATTAACAGTTCTACAGTCCGACTATCTATCGCATTAAGGGTCTACTAAGACTACTAAAACTATATTAGTCTCTTATAGCCTATAGTTTAAATAAGCTTAGAGCTCCTATATACCTGTATAAAATAAAGTCTAAACCTAATCCGAAGAAAGTCTATTCTCCTATTATCGCTCTTATCTTAGCTAATACTTTCTACTTTAATATAAAGAGGAAAGAGAATAAGTTTTTCTTTACATCTCTATACGAAATTAAGCGGCTGATCAAAGATAAGCAAGCCCTAGAGCTGGAAGATAAGGCTGAAAACGAAGTACTAGTAAATCTCCGATTGCTATCTAAATACTATAGGTATTAGAATATATTTAGTAAAACTGCGGCTTATTAATTACTAGAATACCGCTCTTACAATTATAAGATTATTCTTATAAAACCCCTCTCTAATAGTTACAGCCCGTTGTATAAGTAGAATATTAAGGAGCTGGAGGTAACTAAGAAGTATATTATAGATAATCTATAATATAGGTATATCGAGTAGAGTTAGAGCCCCTTTACATCTCTAATCCTTTATATCTACAAACCTAATAGCAACCTATATATCTATGTAGATTATTATAAACTTAATACTCTTACCTATAAGAATATATATCCGATACCGCGCATAGATAAACTCTTATCTAGACCTATTAAGGTAGTAATCTTTACTAAGTTTAATATTCGTACAGCCTTTAATAAGATTAGAATAGACCCTAGTTCTAAGGAATATACTACCTTTCAGACTCGATACGGAACCTATAAGTATAAAGTTCTACCTTTT